>VOQK01041057.1:0-14098 GCA_015052645.1 Benitochromis conjunctus
TCGAGCTGATCGCTGTCAGCTGAATAAACTGATTAAACAGAAGTGTGAGATGGTGGAGAATTTACTCCAGCGTCCTGTTATACTTTAGATAGCAAGGAGCACACGGCTGAGTTTATTTAATTCATTTCACCAAGGAGGAGGAAGCAGTAAGGGCGGGAACAGCTGGTGACGCAAATCTGAAGGCTAGACCGTCCCAATTCTCAAGCCTCGCACTTCGGGACTTCTCGGCCTTCAGAGGACCCGGCCCACGTAGACCACGAAGGCCGGGTCCTCCGAAGGATGCGGCCGAGGATTTCGGACAGACTGTTTGTGTTCCATGTCTGCGTGTCTTATGTATTCAAGTTCTTGTTGTCATGTCTGCGTTCTGTTTCCTGTTTTAATTTGAAAGTCTGTGTCCTATGTCAGTGTAGTTGGCTTTGCTTTCCTTGTCTCGTTAGTTCTGATTTGTCCCAGCTGTGTTCCCACCTGTTCCCCATTCCTCTCATTATCTCCTGTGTACTTAAGTCCTCTGTCCTCCTTGTTCAGTGTCAGGTTGTCCATTTTCCATGCCATGTTTCAAGTTCCATGTCCAGGTCTGTTCGTGTTTTTGTCAGGATTTCATGTTGTTTTTTTAGTTATCCTAGTTTAGGTTATGTTTAGTTTTGCAACAGTTTGTCTTGCCTTTTGTTTGCACTTTTTATCAGCCATTAAACGGCTCACTTTTGTTATCAAGTTTTTGTCCACGCTCCATTTGGGTCTGCATTTGGGTCCTCCTCCTCGCTCCACACAGCCTGCTTCTGCCAGACTGTGACAGTAAAGTAGGTGCTGTTTGTGTAAAATGAGGTGTGAAAATGAAAAATGAGGCTGAACTAAAACATGAGCACCTGGTTTCATATTCAGCTCATATTACAGAAAGATGTATTGAAGGCCTTCACCCCAGCTGAGGCCTCAGACTTTACAACTTCCATATTAATAGCACAGTAAAGAAAGAAATATACGCCTGCTACTACTGAATAACAGAAATTGAAGGACATGGGGAAAAAAGGCAGTCAAAACAGCAGAGAAAACAGAAGCTGAAGAGAAACTCCCCTGTCTGAGACAAGAGATCTCATTGATTGATATTATTTCTGACGTGCCTTCACCATCCACCTAGAGATGTCAATGTGCCAGTCTGACAAGTCATTATGTAAAATGACTTGCCAAGTTCCGCTTAATATAGAATGCAGTCAAATTATGTTATTCTGACTCTTAATGTTGACCATGTTAAAGCAGCATTTTATCCTGTATAAATTTACTGGGTTTTATAAGGTAGCTGTTCATTTTTGTCCATTTGACAGATTGTATTGTGGCTCACATTATCTATAACGGTATTTGTCTGTCCTGTTCTCCTATCAAATAAGCGCTCCTCCAAACTGGAAGAAGTCCTGAAATAAATGCTACTGCAACACTGAAATCTTCTACTCTTTGGAAATGTAATGCAATGTATTTTCTGGTCTACCACTCAAATGACTGACTGGCCTGGCTACTACTAAAGATCTAGAATCATATTTTTTTGCCTACTATCAAGTCTAGATGACAGAGTACAGCTTTCAATACCCTTTAGGAATTATGTTACTGAGTTGCTTTAAGAAAGCAATCTTTGAATTGTAACTCCAGAGTTGAGCCTGGTATTAAAATCCAGGTCCAGCTATCTCACAGGCTGATCTGACTCTTACAGAGAATGCACTTTTTGAAGTTTGTTCTAGCGAATGATCAGAAATAGATCAAACATCCAGTTTATATAGGCCAGTTTCTACTACTCTAAATACAACATTAAATGTGTTTACTATTAAATTGATTTACTATTGAAATGATGATATATCTCAAAATTGCACGGCCAACATTTTTATACAATTTTGATTACTTTTTACTCACTAAAAGAAGACAGTGTAGAATAAAGTCTAACAACTGGATTGAGCACCTCAAATTAAACGGTTTATAGACAGGTTTGTCACTAATGAAGCTTGAAACATCGAACAGCAAATCAAGATATGAATAACTTATTTTAACTTGGGTATAACTTTTGCATTTAGTTTGCATTTTCTTTTCCAAGTCAGTTAGGCACAGGAAAAAGTTGGCCTCGAATGGACTTTTCAGGTCTCACTTGTGTGTCTGATGCATTCGAGGAGTTGTGATATGACAACATCAGAGAAACCCCTGTGGTAAAACATCTACTCTCACACACAGTATGATCTTCTCTTTTGGACAGAAACACTCATATGGCCTACAGACCTACTGCATATAGGCACCAATGCTTAGATGTTGTTGTTGTGTCTCCCTCTCCTAACCCCCCAACGGTCATGGCAGATGGCTGTCCTTTCCTTAGCTTGGTTCAGCTGAAGGTTACTTCCTGTTCAAAGGGAGTTTTTCCTTCACACTGTTGCCAAGTGCTTGCTCATAAAGGGTCCTTTGATTGGTGGGGTTGCTCTCTGTTACTGTACATTGCAATATATAATGCCTTGAGGCTAATGTTTGAATTGCATTTCAATTGAAATGAATTGAACAGAGCAGCAGAGAGGAGATGGCATGGGCACTTCCATCTCAAATCATCACAGTTTTAGGACATTTACTGCCCAACCATCTCTAATTTAAATAAAGATTTTATGTTCCAGTGATTTCTGTAAAATTTTGTCTTCATATATCAAATGTATGTTTTTGCACAATGGGACAGACAGATGACAAATGAAACATGCAGAGCACTGTTTAGTCACAAAAATGAAGGCAATTATATTTTCATCCAGCTTATGAATTGACCAAATATGACAAGTTGTACTACAAAAATTAAAATATTAGTAATACTCTAATTATACCTGGAAAAAACTGTATAAAATATATGCATATTTTTTATTTTTGAGTTAAACTCTACCTACCATTTACAGACCTGCTGCCCTTGAGGAGTCTTACAATGCAGGTTAAGTTTATAAAATACTAACATAATTAAAAACACATCGATGTAGCTTTTTCACATACAATTCTTGCCGTATTCATTCTGACAGTCATAAATCTATTTGCCTGTAGCACTTGTGGCATTGTGATTAGGCTTGGGTTGTGGGGGTTAGAGTAAGGGTTTAGTATCAGACTACTGATTGTGCAAGGCAAACTAATATGTTAACATAATAACCTGCTTAAAAATCATCAAACCATGTTGATATCATCAGCTTCCTCTAATTCCTGTTAGAGGTAGATTCCATTGTTTCTCATACCCAACAGAGGACAACTCCTCTGGCTGCAAACGTCAGACTGTATAGATGTCTGTGAAAAGACATCACTTGACTCTGTTAAAGAGAGATACAGTACTGGGTTGGGTGTGGTGATGAGTAAGGAGAAGCTCAAGTATATGTCCTGTAGTTACCAACATGCAGTACTAGTACCATGGATTAGGGTTGTTGCCATATTTTGGCTCCTTAAAGCTCAAAGTAAAACACTGAAAGCCAGACAGGTTCACGTTCAACTCAATGGACCAGGCTGTGCCTCACAGTGGGTGCTAATTATGGCTTTGTGTGTGCGTGTGTGTGTGTGAAGGCAATGATGCTAAGGCAGCACTGTCTCCAGGCCGACACAGCATAACAATGACAGGAAGGGAGAGAGACAAAAAAGAGGGGTGGAACAGAAACTGAAAGAGTAAGTGAAAGAAAAATGAAACTACGAAAAAAATACAGAGAACAAGCCTGAGAGAAAAGACAGACAGTCCTACAGCCAGCTTCAGTCTAGACAAGGTCGGCCAAAGTGTCACGTCTGAATATGAAGAGTATAATCAGAGGGACTTGAGCTATCCCTGTTTTATATGAACTTAAACCATTCTGAATTAAAGAAAAATCTGTGACTATATGTCAGCCTTAAATAAGAAAAACTATTATGATGCTGAAGTATCTTCATTATCATGCAAAAGATAATTACCAATGGATTATTTAGAGAAATGTTATTGACTTGCATGTCAAAACAGATTCTTTGTAATTCTCTTGCCTTACAGCTTTTTTCAGCCTCATGCAATTCTGAATAGATACAAGATTCATTACTAGATTCATTATTCTATAAACAATTAATCTGTGAAACAAATGCTGACTAAATGTAACTGAAATAAGTGATTATGTGAAATACAAATAAAAGGATATACTTATTTTTTATTCATATCTGTGCAATATAATGTGACACTATTAATTCTTGTTTTGGTAATGTTCCTGATTGCCCACTTTCTGCATGTGGGGCCAGCATTAAATATCAAAATTTGTTCTTTTTTTTATCTTAATTTCCTTTTGGGGTTTTTTTGGTTTTTTGCAAGACTCTAGAAAATCATTGCCTTGGCTATTTCCTACTATCCAACAGTCTGGCTGGATCTGGTTCAGACCAGTCATTCGTCTGAAGAAGGCTACGTTTCTCTCTTAATGGATGTTTGGTTTGTTTGCCTCTCTAGCTTGGCCCCATGTTAGCATTGACCAAATAGCTACAAACTCAAATTCTATGAAAAGCCTCTCCATCATTCTTTTTAAGAAGAGGAATGAGGGAGCAGCAGCTGTAGGAGAACTTCTAACTAGTGCCAAATATGTGACTTGAGGAGACCACCTCTACTATTACCTAATGTATCACTACATAGCCATAACCATTGTTTCCATTTGACAGTTAACAAATCCGAGTACAGAACAGTTATCAGTAGGTCTACATGTTGTGCTCAGTGATACTACAGATAAATAAATGTCACAGATGTATGTAAAACATAAGCTTGCTTGCAATCTGTGGCTATAGTTAGCTTTGCTTTAGCAGTGCTCTGCTTTTTATACCCAGTGTTTGCCAGTTGAGACTAAAAACTACAGTGTAAAGGGACCCTGGATACTGGTAAAGGCCCACACAGGGACTATAGACTCTACATGTAGACTCGACAGAACTGAAATATTGCTGTAGTCCCTTGTTAGCCCAAATGAGCCACCTTGAAATTTAGATAAATCCCTCTCTCTAGGCTATAATAATGCATGTCTCTGTGTGTCTATGAAGCTCTTGTGTCTTCTCTATTTAACTCTGCAGACTGGATGACTCCTTTACTGTCCTTCCTTCAGTTTTCTCTTCCTCACACCCTGTGCTTAGCTATTATCCATTTTACTTTGCTCTTAACCTTGACGCTCTAACATTTCCTTCTTACATTTCTCTGTTGTTCAATTATGGAAGGAAGGCAAGCTGTCTCAAAGCTCATCTCTCCACTGTGCCCTCATAGACAACGTTTGTATATTTTAAAACCACTATATAATATCTACTGCTACTACTATTTACCATGATGTGGGGAATGAATCACAGAAAAATATTCAGGTCACAGTTACTGTATACATGCTTGAGCAGGGTGCCCAAACTTTTTTACAAGAGGGAAAATCAATTCCTCCTGACATTTTGTAAGCATAAAAGGTGGGTTGTTTTAATATTTTATTTTAATAACACAGCAGTTATCATTTGAAAATACTTTTCATTCACATGGGGAGTGTCTGGAATACCTGAAATGTCCATGGAGCTGCTGATTATCGTTATCTCAGGTTCATTGAAAATACGACCAATTATTGGTAATGAGTCAGTTAAGTTCAAAACACATGAAACTTGCTCTTTCACATTAGATCATTTAGAAAATGTGTTTTTTGTTTTTTTATATCTACAGGTACAACACTAACCATTACAGGCAAAGCGTATTCAAACGTTCGATACAAAAATGCAAGTACCCTAATGTGTATTCTGCTCGTCTAGTTGGAAGTTTTGAAAATGGTGATGGTAGAAGGCTTTGTAATGAATGAAACTGACTAGCATGATTAGATTTGAGATGTTTTGAACAGAGAACGTGCCTTAATAGTATTGACTTGTTCTTCACGGTCTTTGTTATAGATCAGTGTGGATAGTCCACTTTGTTCACCAGCCATGGCAGGTATGCTTTTGGTAATAATCCCACTAACTTTACTCCATAGGCGTTTCATATTATCAATAGCTGAACAAATACAAACAAACAGGCTTTTAAGGCTTTGGGGATCAGCCAGCTCATCTATAATGTTAATGTCATCATCAATTCCTCTAAAAAAAAATCAGTAACCAAGCAGTGGCAGGTACATTGTGCTTGTTATTTTGAGGCCAAGTCAGCTTCAAGCTGCTTTACGTTTTCAGCATGTTTTGTCTGATAGTTTCTCTTTATACTGAATTCCTTATGCACAGCAGTCTCTCTTGGCAAACACAATTGTTTCCATTTTCAGTGAAAAAATATTGCAATTTCCATCTCTCCTTCTCTTTTTCATTGCTGCCACCAATATCATGAATCTCGCCACACGTAACAGAACTTTATCTGTGCTACATTACTTCTCTGAGATCCATCCGCCTCCACTAATGTTTTCCTACATCTTCGGACAAATCTGAGGTGACTCTTTCACCCGTCATCTTCAAAACAATAGGGAGTCAAGTTAATGATATGTTAGCAGTCGCAAAGGATACAACGCAGCCTGTGAAATTATTTAATCTGTTTCTATAACTAACTATTTCTTCTGTGTTTCTGTAAGAAGTCTGAAAATGAACTTTGCCCCAGAAACAAATAATGAAGAACTGTCTAAAAAAGGATGATATCAAACTGAATTATAGTAAGTTTGTTTTTTTTGCCATAGGTTCTTCAAATGATCAGGTTTCTAAGATGACAAAAAACTAAGCAGCATACAGTCTCTAATCCAATCACCGAGTCCTGTACCATAATGTTGCCTTTCTCTTTCTATTAGCTTATATATATTATCATATAGATATGTGGTAGACTTTAAAGTGACTTTGAGTATAATAGCCATACGCAGATGACACAGCTTCACTATTAAGCTATCACTCAAACTGAACTCAGTTTAAAAGCACAGCAAGCATAATGTTATTTCAAGCAGGCCATGAAGTCAAGCTTAGTTGTAATCCCAGCTGATCTCAGTGCCAGCACACATCAACTGATGGTTCATTCTATAAATGCTGAACACTTTCACCACAAATCACAGATCATCATTTCATGTTGTTTCTAACTTAATCAATGTCCTACTGGTTATTTTAGAATTTCATCGAATGTTGCAGCTATAACTTGGCTGTAAGCTTTATGAAATAATAGACAAGAACTAACAATGTAAGCTGACAGATGTTCTCTGAGTTTTTTGGGCTTTGTCTGTGTCTGCCAGTTTTTCAGAGTGAATTGGAGGCCAGTGCAAGTCAGACAACTTATACTGAAGCCTAGTGATGCCAAAATGTCTAAATATCTAAACGGTTACCAACTAGGGCTGTGCGATATGACCAAAATCTCATATCCTAATATAAATTTCTCATCCCAATAATGATATATATCGCAAAAATTTAGCATTTTCTGTCAATTCTGTGAATCTCGGGCAACTCGACTTGTGTGAAGTGTTTTTGGCTGGGCGTCGTGTACCTGGAGTCGAGTGTTTTGACCGATGCATAAAGCTATATTATTTTAGATATAACATGTTTCTTTGTGAGTATTTATCACACGGCGTGCTGCGGGTAAAAGCCTGTTCTAATGTTTGAGCCTAAGGTTTATTTTGAACATCTGATGGCTCTTTTTTGCTTCTCATCCATAAACTCTCTCCAATTCTCTTGCGTAGGTGGTAGAAGAGGTTTGCCGTGTTTGAGTCTGAGGTGGGGACCGGTTTGTGGCATAATTTGCATAGTACAGTTTTCTGGTCCATGTCAGACTTTTCATAACCAAACCATGGCTGTGTCTCAATTCAGGGGCTGCATCCTTTGGGGGCCACATCTGAAGGCCGATTAAGTCACAGCGACGCGACGAAGGCTGTCCCAATTCAAAGGCTGCTCCAAATGCGTCCGACAAATGCGTCCTTCATTTCACGGATTTGAAGGTTGGGTCAGGTGTATCCTTCGTGGCCCAACCTATCCCAGAATTCACAGCCTTTCCAACAATGGTGGCAGCAACTTAGTTTTAATAATACTCTTATTACTATTTCTGGGTCACAAAATGAACGTTTAACATATGTTCAGGCGAGAATGTAGCTGTGTAAACTTCAAACATCTGCTAAACCGTCCCATTTCACAACCTCGCACTGCCGGTCTTCTCGTTCTTCGAAGAACCCGGCCCACGTAGACCGCAAAGGCCGGGTCCTTCAAAGGATGCACCCTTGGGACACAGCTCATGTTCATGCTACAGAGGTCCTTCTGTTTGGAGCTACCTGGTTCTGCCTCATCTTCACTGGCCATGCTGGTATTCTCTGTGACTGTAAGTGCCATTTATAGTTACTTCATGTTTTTATTTGAGGTAATTTGTTTGATGCATATTCTGAAATTTGATGTTTGAGAATAATGTATTTTGTCATCATTTCAGTTTATTTTAAAAAATCTCAACAGGATCGTGAGTTTTATTGTGAAAGGTTTATGTGGAAAATAAAGAAGCGGACGGCGGAGCCACGCGATGGTTTTACCGTCGTTGTTACTAACGAAAGTACGCGTAAAAACAGTCGCTTGTCCGTCTGTAGTGTGGTTATTTTAAATGGAAGAGAAAGAGAGAACTTTAAGAAATGAATACAGCCACTACAGTGACCATCAAAACCATGAAAAAATATTGCCGTAAACAGTTTACTGACACCACGAAACAAACGATAGCGTATAATATGAAACGACAGATGCTTTCATATCATCATTCGATATATATCGTCATATCGAACAGCCCTATTAACAATCAACTCATTCAGACAGCGTGAACTTCCCTACAGGGATGAACATCACATGAAGAAAATCACTATGTCTATGTTTAAATGCTTGTAGCAACTTACCGCTCTTGGTGTCCTTTCCATCCAGTAAGGGTCGGTAGTCACTCTTGGAGACTGTCTCCCCAACCTTGTCATCATAGCTCTCTTTCTCCAGTGAAGCCACAAAGTCTCTCTTTAGAATGGCATCACCAGGGGCCCCACCTTGGACGCCACCGCCACCCCCACCCAGAGCATCTCGCAGGCTCAGGTCCATAGTCCCGTTACTGGAGAGAAGAGGGACAAAATTACTTATATTAATCTTTGCTTATTGCTATTTTTCTTCACCTTTAGTCAGGCGGGCATATTTCTCTTGCTCACTGCACCTATAAACTTTGTCAGGCCGTTTTTAGAAAAATTTTCCCAAGTTCTTTTTTTAACAGAGCAAGGGATTTTCAATATAGCATTTCTAAACATATTAGATTTTTTAAGGAAAACATAAATTATTTCTATCTACAGAAAGTAGCAGGCATAGTTCATAAAAAAATTACCATGGTAAATATTAATAAGCAACTTGAAAAACAGACCTTTTTATTGAATCATTTACTTCTTTTAAGCACATTTCAAATGCTCAGTTAAAACTGAAGATTATCTTTACTCACAGTATAAAAGCTTCAGAAAGGGCCTGAGCTGTTAGTTGAGAAAGCATCATGCCAAAAATAAAAGAAATCAGTTCAGAGTTTAGAAAAAGAATTATTGATGATGAGATAAAACAAGAGCACAGAGATGTTGCTTATGTGCGGAGAAAGAAGGGAGAAGCGTATGTCCAAAGATCACCGCCCCCACTGTGAAACATGGTAGTGGGAGTATTATGCTGTGGGGATGCTTCAGTGCATCTGGAACTGGGAGTATTATTACATTGGAAGGAATCATGAAGACAGAAGAATATGTGAAGATCCTAAAAAAAAACTTGGAAAAGCAGGCGGGAATGCTTAATTAAAGCACCTGTTCAGCAAGCTCCAATGTGGAGAAAAGCAGAGCGGTAATATACAGTACAGCATGAAAAGCAAATAAGATGCAAACAGTTTTAACAAACCAAACCCATGACACAGAGACACAGTTTGACTGACAAACTGTTTCTGGAAAAATATTGCGACAGCAGGAAGGAAACAAGAAAATGAAATGCACTACATCCTGACACAACTTAAATCAATATGTTCAGTTAAGAAATTAGCCCACACAACTTTCTAAATCCCACAAATACACACTGCAGCCCAAGACTTAGACAACATGACCCTATTACAAAGTCTGTCCTTTATTTCTGTTTATCCCTCCATCCACACTTGCGGCAAACAAGCTGTCATTGTCTTGCAACTGTACCAAACACACACACACTAACGCTCTGTGTCTAGCAGCCAGGATGAGGACATACAGTAGAGCGTTAGCAGGCCTTGAGAAGAACTGTAGGCCATTGTTTCAGGGGTCGGACACCTTATAGTTGTCACCACACACATTCCCAAACTGAGAGTCACTTTGGGGTTCTTTAACAGTCTTGTTTTCTCTTGTTGGTTTTTGCTGTTGCCCTATTTCACATGCAAATGACTTATTTTTTGACTCTGATTTACCGCTCGTTTTTTTCATAAACATCAATTTTTACCAAAAGTGCTCATTCCAAGTACTTTGTGTCATAATCCAACACATTCCTCCTCACTCTTCTCACACATATACAGTCAGGATATACTCTATAACTCCATCATTCTAATTTTTTAAATGAACTATCCCTAAATAGAAGCCTCCCAAACTCCATTGCCCTCCTAGCGTATTATACTGGAATATTTATCGCTTCATTGGACAGGTTTCATAAGCCAGAGCATTCAGTCGCCTGGACTTGGGGTTCTTTGGGGGGGGGGTTGGCTTTTTTTGCCTCATTTAATCTGTCTGTCTGCTGTTGTTACTCACAATAGCAGACTTTTTTTTTTAATCATTACTGATATACAGGGTTATACAGAATAACAACTAAGTTATGTGTCTGGAAATCCAACCCATACAGAAGCTTATCCATATCCAATTATGGAAAAGCTGCAATGACCTATGTTTTGAAGGTAACAGTGTATATAATTTCTAGATGGAATGCGAAGATTTACTCAAAATAATGATAAAAACACTAAAGATGATCACCTGACTCTGCAGTTCTGCTCAGTTTGAAGCTGCTTTTTGTCTATTTGTGTTTTTGTGTGCCCATCAGCAGTAGGCAGATATTTTCCAATGACAAAGCTCTGATAAACCCAAAGTACATTACATCCTCAGCAGCATGCATAGTTAATAAGTAGCTAGTGACCAAGCTGTAATAACTGTATTACAGCTGAGCTATAAGAAGAGTGAATCTGGCTTATATATTTCTCATAACAGGACTCAAAATTCTAATACTGTTCCACACCTGCAGGTTGGGCTATTATACACATTGAGCAAGGGTTGTAATATAAATTAAAGAGTTACAACACTAAAACAATTCATGGCCATATGTACAGCTAATAATTTTCTGTTTTATAAATTCTTTATACACGTAAATGGGTCCATACACTGCCGAAAGGGGTTTAACTGGATTTCGCCTACAAAAGCTGACCAAGGAATTTTTAGCACTGGTTTTACTCAGATCCCAGTTTTATTTTGGATGCCAGATTCTTTTATAGAGCACACAGAAACAAGATTAAATTACAAAAACCCCCGGGGTCAAAATGATGGACTACAAATGAAGTGGTTAGATTGTTTCCATGAGTAAATGCAGCAATACCACAATGTATAATACATTTAATACATACATACAAGTAACATTATCTTAAGGTAGTACTAGTACTAGTAAAAGTGGTGCACTCCGAAATTGGCGGAGATCATTTTAGATGCAGAATAATATATTCTGTTTGTTTTTAGGTAGTTTTCTAAAAATGTAATCTGCAAAGTCAACAGTTACTATATCTGTGAACTTTATAACAATGTTAAAATGTAGTGGAGAACTAGATGAAAGTTGCATGAAACAGAGACACTTAAGTAAATTTGAAATATGTGAAAAATTATTTCTAATCAAATAAACATTCTGTTTTTTACGAACAACATTATTTCAACAGGATGGCTACAATCAGTGGGCTCCCTGTTAGAATAACCTTTAACATCAGTGTTACACAGCTGTATTGTCATGTTACTATGTGGGGAAAAAGCAGTACATAAAGTATGGAAGAAAAAAAGAAAACGCTGATAGTGACGGTAAGAATGATGAGTTGTTGAGTGAACTGTCTTTCTACCCAAAATCCAGTGCTTCAAAATCCACCACCTCTCCCTCTCCGAAGCCGTAATCACTTCACCCTCCAAACCACTGGCAGTCCTCACACAATGTAAGACACACACACTGGCAGGAATTTAAACACTTTGCTGTGCCGTCATAATACAAACAAGATTAACTGGATGATATTTTTATAACTGTGTGTGAGGTTACACGAAACATATTGTAAATTAAGTTCTATTTCTAAATTGCTGCCTTTTTCTGCTTTACACAAAAAAGGTATTAGCTGCTTTTTGTAATTATTTTGGCCAGGCTTTTTTCTGGGAGGAGCTTGCATTCTAGATTTTTCAATCTTAAAGTATCAGTAAATAGAGTAACTCTTAGGCTAGCAAGACTTATTGAACAAAAATGTATTTTCATCATTTCAATCACAACATTAAACATCAATTTATGTAGAAAAAAGTCGAAAAAATGCTTGCATCAGTGGGTGTGAATGGGTGAACGAGGCATGTTGTCTAAAGTGCTTGGGGTGCTCAGTCCATTTACCATATAGTCTGATACAATTATACCCAACAAAAGGGAAATGTCATGCTAAAACTAAAAATGTATACTGTTACATTTCTGCTATGGACTCTGATGCATTCTTGTAACTTTAAATTAACATTTTTGATCCAAAAAAGTTATTAGCAATCAGAATCAACAATCAAACTATCAATTGGTTACCAACTGTTTATTTACATTTTTAACTGTCGCAATTTATTTGATCTGTTGAATTTGTAAGTTAGCTCACATTCAAAGTAATTAACTTTTTCTCATTTTTATTGTAGTTTTATTGGAGAGAGACAGAAGATCAACCAAAATCCAGAAAAAAAACTATTATCGATTGACTCAATCAATTGTAGATAGTCCTGATCTCAACTCGTTATGTGATTAAAGCACACCGGTCCACAGAATCAATTTCCAATTCCAACCTCTCCACCACTATGGGCAAGACCAAAGAGCAGTCACATGGTAAATTAACTAGTTCTTATATAGGGCTTTTCTACTCTGAGAACTCAAAACACTTTATACACCAGTGCTCTTTACAGGGGGAAGCTTGACAACCAAGCTAGCTACCATTAGCTGACAACTTAGCACGGATGTTCTTTCACTGAAATGAGGTTACTTCTGGTTTCAAACGTACAGCAGCAACAGCACTGAGACTTCAATATGCGCAGTCCACAAATAATTGATGGCATCTATCTTTTACACTCTTAATGATCAGCATGAAGGGTAGAAATAGACTGCGAATAAAACTTGCATATGACTCAAATGTGCAAGTTTGATATAGTTTTGCAATGCACACTTATCAGAAAACAGTGCCAGCATTGAAAACAGGAACTGATAAGATTGATAAGAATTTGGAAGCTCTTCTCGATTCCAATCCCTAAGTCTGTTCTCAACCAAAACCAGATTGATAGTTCTGACAAAAGCAGAAAACAACTTGACCGCTTTTATCCAGATGCAACATGGAGGCGCCGGGGAAAACAATACTAGCTAGTGCAAGAATTTGAAAAGAGAGATGAAGACACCCAGCGGAAACTGATTCTATGATGATGATAGGCAGAATGAGTGCCTGACAACTTGGACTAAGACTCAATTAGCTATCAGGCCTTTTGTGCTGAACATCTCCTGCCCTTGTTGTGTTTTGACCAAGTTAACATGACTCATGTGACTGTACTGATCATTCATTATCAATGATTATTATGTGATTTACACCAAATATGGTACTTTTGTGCATGTCCTAAACCAGGGGTCACCAACCTTTTTGACAGTGAGAGCTACTTCTTGGGTACTGATTAATGTGAAGGACTACCAGTTTGACACACACTTCTGAAATAACACATTTCCTCAATTTAACTTTAATTATATGTTATCATTAATAATTAATGATATTCATCTATGTAAAGACACTGATTATGTTAATTATTTCTCACCATAATTATAAAGAATGCTTATAATTATGCTATAATTATAAAGTGAGTTATTTTTAGAACAGGCCCGCGGGCAACTCATGTGGTCCTTGCGGGCGACCTGGTGCCCGTGGGCACCATGTTGGTGACCCCTGTCCTAAACATAT
>VOQK01041069.1:0-20145 GCA_015052645.1 Benitochromis conjunctus
ATATACGTGTATATGTGTGTGTGTGTGTGTGTGTGTGTGTGTGTGTGTGTGTGCGTGTGTGTGCGCGCGTGTATTTGTGACACATCAGTGTTATATCTCAGTGCTTGTTAGATCTGACTCTGAATCAGCTGGGGGGTGATTACTGTAAATTCAGTGTAGTAAGTAATGTAAGTAAAAGTTGACATTTATTTTGAGTCATGTTGTGTCAGCGTTCTCCAATTCCAGGCCTCGAGGGCTGGTGTCCTGCAGGTTTTAGATAACACCCTGGGTCAGCACACCTGAATCAAAGGATTAGTTCATTAGCAGGCCTCTGGAGAACTTCACATGTTGAGGAGGTCGTTTAGCCATTTAAATCAGCTGTGGTGGATCAAGGACACATCTAAAACCTGCAGGACACCGGCCCTCGAGGCCTGGAGTTGGAGACCCCTGTGTTGTGTGAATGATGAATGTTAGTTTCCTTTTAGCTCTCATTTGGTCTCCACTAACCTCTGAGAAACATACATTATAATGCCAAAAGTATTCACTCACACACTCAAATCATTGAATTCAAGTGTTACAATCACTTCCATGGCCATGGGTATATAAAAAGCAAGCAGCTAGGCATGCAGACTGCTTCTACAAACATTTGTGAATGAGTGGGTTGCTCTCAGGATCTCAGAGTGGTACTGTGATACCTGCAAAACAAGCCCAGTTGCGAAATTTCTTCACTGCTAAAAGTTATTGGCATTATAACAAAGTGAAAGTGATTACGACAACAGCAACTCAGCTGCGAAGTGGTAGACCACGTAAAATCATAGAACAGCGAATGCTGAGGTGCACACAGTTTGTCAACTTTCTGAAAATTCTGTTGCTACAGACGTCCAATTTTCTAATTGTTATAGCTGGTGAGGCCGGGTGGCGTGTGGACTCAAGTGCGGACCCAGAGGGAAGCAAAGCTGATGTGTGTATGCAGTGCTTTTATTTACAGTGGTAATAGTAAATGCAAAACTGAGGTCTCGACCAAAAACCAAGAGGGTTGTGAGCCGGTGGCAACAGGTAACGCAGGTAGTGTACAAGGCTGGAGGCTAATGCTCCTGAATGAATCCAGGAGAGGGAAAAAGGGGGGGTTGGCCGAGGCACCGAGTGTCTACAAGGAGAGGAGATAGAGCATCAGTGGCATTTCAGGGTATCTCGAGTGGTTGAACAGACTCGCCATGAGTTGCTTACAAATTAGCAGATGAAGAAGGCGTTGGAGGTGGGTGTCCAAAAGAGGTCTGAGAGCGGGGCTTTAGAGGGGGTCCAGAGTGTTCAGCAGCTATGGCAGGGAGGCAGGCAGGTGAACGAGAACTGAGGAGCTGAGAACCAAACAGGCTATGATAGTCGCAGCAGTGGTCTCCCGAAGTTCTCTGTGAGCAAAGAGATACACAAGTTCAGTACAGGAAAAACATTATGAGATTCTTATGAGATGTCGCCCTTGACTGACGGGGGTTAGCAGATGTTCCGGCAGAGGTCTGTTGAGAGTGCTGGGCTTAAGAGCCGGTGACTTGATTGCCATCAGGTGTGCTGGCTGATTGAGGTCCCCGCCCGAAGCAGGAGCCCAGCAAGAAGGAAAGGTCCCACAATCACACGGACCATGACACAAATGGTCTTTGGAGTAGCTCGAGAACAGCGCATAGAGATCTTCATTGGATGCTTTTCCGTGGGCGAGCTTCTGCATCCAGGCCTTTGTTATGGAAAATCTTGAATAAAACTGCAACCACCAGGTGAGCGTGTCTTTTGAAGTGAGGTTTATTAAAAAGGGAAAAGAAGAAAAGGGGAAAAGAAAAGGAAAACACTGCAGTGGAGAAAATGTTCAGATCAAACACCAAACCATTTTCTGAGGAAGGACACCGCCCTGAACCATTTTATACCTTTTCCAGAGCACTCTCAAACAAAGAACATTCCACACACATCATATATCTTTATATGTTCACTCCCACTCAAGAAAAGTTACGACACCCTGTCACCTCCCTGAAGGGAGGATGTCTGGAGATCTTCAAGTCTACAATGCACCCTCTGTGAGGTGTAATAAAACCTGAGGCCCATTCGTGATAACATTCCACATGCATGTACACAAAGAGGTGTCAGGAGTGATCTTGCTATACTAAGTAAGAAAGTGATGTTACTATTACCAATGTGATATGATTACAATATGTGATTAATACATAGAATAAAGACATTTCCAGTACACCTTACATTACTGAGCGCAATACAAAGCGTCAGATCCAGTGATGTAAAGCACACAACCACTGGCCTCTAGAGCAGTGCAGATGTGTTTTCTAACTATCCAGTGATCAGCTTTAAAAAAGCCCAGCACACACACACACACACACGCACACACAGGTGTTTTAAAATTATTCCATCTTAGTGGATCTGTGGAGCCAAGAATTACAAGATGTAAACAAATTTTGTTAGCAAATAAATGTTCTTTTATTTGCTAACAAATGCCAAGTGCAATAAAACTGTTATTGGGACAGTAAAAGAGCTAGCATCATGTCAGTGCCGTTTGTGTGTTTAAATGATGGTGCTTATAGACGTGGACGAATGTCATGCGACTCAGATGGATTTGTGTTTTCGTTGCGTTGGCTCAGTGCTGTGCTACTCTGTGTTCCTAACAACAACTGCAAAGTTTCTTAAGAGTTGTGAAACCTGAGTGCAATGTGTGCCTAATTACTTAATGTGTGCGCGTGTGTGTGTGAGTGACTCAGCTGTTTCCACACTGCCGGAACAGATTCAGACGTGACGGGAAGCACTTGAGCCAATCAGATGGGGTGGGTGTGTTTCAGAGTGCACGCTCTGATTGGACCTGGGGTCCGCTGGAGTAAAAACAACACAATAAAGCAGCTATGAGTGTTTCATCACAGTCAAGTGATGTGATTTAGTCATGGATAAAGAATAACAGTGATTACGTCAAAACTTTGTTGCTTTTCCTCTTAAAAGTAGTTTAGCAGGTTGAATGTTTGTAAGAAGAAAATTAACAAAAATTGTTGCCAAAAATGTAACTGGATAAGTAACTCCGTTTTTGTATATACTACACTGTAAGCATATTATTTTTATGATAATTCCATAAAAATACTCCAAAAAGGTACAAATAGCACAAACACGGTTAAGAAGTCCAGTTCAGGTGAAGCTGGCTGGCAGCTGCACCTTTCTGCATCAGTCAAAGCAGCCTCGCTACCATTTTAAGTCTCAATATAAGCGACTTTAAAGTTTACCTTCCGTACAGCTATAATGAAATGGCCAAAATTATTTATTTGTACTACACTATAAACACGTTTCTGCAGTAACGTTGGGCATTGGAAAGTCTTGTCTTTGGAGCCAGCCTGAAGTGGTCTTTCCATCAACCTCTTTTGAGTCCTGGAGGTTGCCTCTTGGGCTAAACACCCACACAAATACAAAAAGAGGAAAACTTGTGCATTCATAAGTGACAGCAAATTAGGGTCGAGTCCCACACAATGCTGAAAGGGAAAGGGCATGACGAACGTCAAACTTTCCCTTCAGCTAAAAGTTTTGACAGCATCTCTCAACACGCACACAACATTGTGTTTCTTCTCATCTGTTTGTCTAATGCATGTCACTGAAACATGAGGAGGTGTGTTTAGGAGGTCGTTGTTGTGGTATCGGTGTTGTTGATACAGGCTGTTGTTTTTGCCCCCCACCCAAACCAGCCCAACCTAACCCAACCCCATCCCTCTGTACTCCTGATGGCTGCTGGATGGAATGTAGTGTGACTCGGTTATTTTTAGACGAGGTCACTTGAAATACTCCAAGCGGGGCTTCATTGAGGATAAACAGAAGCTGCACTCGTGCAGTGTGTCACACTTAAAACTTGAATTTACCTCAAGCCTAGGTTTGCATTTTGTAACAGCTGGAAAAAAAAAAAATCTAGCTGTTTCTTTTTTTTCTGCCTTCATCCGTGATCCAGTTTTTGGCTGGCAGTTTTTGTTACACCATCAAGCCTGAAGGTGCCTGAAGACCTTGAGATGTCTCCTGAAGACCATGGGGCAGGATTGAGGTACTACTTTGTGTCCTGGAGAGAAAGCTAGAATAGATTTAAGGAGCAATGACTTGTCTGGTTTGCTGACCCAGATCCAACAGAAAGAAATGTAGCTGTTTTTACAGTTGGAAATATGCAGATATTTGGACAATTTTGGTTTAATATTTAAATTTGTCCCTTTATTGTAGGCTTGAAAATGCATGGATGTGAGATTATTTTTTTTAGCAGAAATGAAGGAGATGATGTGGCACTTGTAACTAAACAAACTTAAGTGCTTTAAAGAAAAACTGAAAACATGAATATTATTTTTATATTTTTTGGGGGGGCAGAACTTACTACAGAATCTAAACCTCTAAGCGTAAAGGTAGATCATATTAGAATTATTAGGTTTATAATACATTCAACTTTTGACGTCAGTCTGAATAAACAAGCACCACAGAACAGATGAACCTTGAAAAGGTGTGTCAGTGAGCCATGTCTGTCTGTTACACTGCTTTCTTATATTACTTGTTTCTTTTGGCTCGACTTCTTACGCAGACGCATGCAGACTGCCCTTTCACGAAGGCATTAACTGTAAACTTGATCAGCCGGGATTCTGATTTCTCACTCTGTTAATATCAGTCTTTTTATCCGTGTGTCTCTACGCAGAACATAATCAAGTATTAGTTGCGTCAGAGTCAGGGTTTCTGTGGTAAATACCCACATAAACAGGGGGGCCAACGTATCAGTAAACCCCTCCTTCCCAGTCACAAGTGAAGAGCTGAGATGTTTTTGCCGCCATTCTTTGCATTGTTTGTCTTTCTATTTTTAAACTGCTGTCACCGGGCTTGTTAGAGGCTCAGACGTGCCGCTTTTTTTGTTGTTTCAGAAAAGTAAAAAATGATATCTGCCAAACAGCTGCTCATATGATGGTGTTATCTTCATTCCCCAGCTTGTTGTGAAGTTTTCAGTGGAAATTGGTGTCTTAGTTTCTATTGGCCTGTTGACTGAATCCTTCATACATTGTCACTAATGATCACAAATCGGTGGATAACCGTGCTCATTGGTGGTGTGTAATAATCTGGGGCAATGAAACATGTTATAGTCTTTTCTCAATAAATATCCAGAGTGCATGGGGCAGGAGTTTTGAGAATGCACGTGTTAGTAGACTATTACTTTCCTCAAGTTGTGCAAATGCTGTTTGGTCAAATCTAAAGTCAGAAACAGGTGAGATGTAATTCACTGGAAAATCTTGCAGACAGAGGCTACCAAGAAGTGTGAACATATTCCCACTATTCATACTTTTGATCGGGTTAGGTTTTGGGGAGTTGAAGGCTGGGTTGGTGCCTTTCCCTTTGGTGCCTTTTGAACCATTCCCATTGAGATTTTGTGGTGTGTTTATGGACATCATTACATAATAAAGTATGCTGATTCTGATTCTGATCATTGCTGTTGGTTGGTTGGTCCACTTGGTTGTGGACGTGAATGGGAGCAGCTGACAGGTGCAGACACCACAGACAAGTAATGATTCCAATCACACTTTTTCCAAGTCTCCTTCTAGGGAGTATGGGCTGTTGGTGCACTCTAGTGCAATGTCTGCATGGACAAGTCTGATTGGTCATCTTGATAAAAATCGAACAATGTTATTAACATCACCTATCAGTATATATAAATAAGAATGAAAGATGGCTACTAGCCAGCAGCTTACTTGTTAATGTGAAAAGTCAAGGATCAAAACACCATGTGTGCTACTCTGCTCAGAGAAATGGATAGATTTTAGCATTTCTTTTAAAGTGTTTTGATTTGTTCCTTCACTTTTTGTGACATGATTGCAATGAAGATAATGAGGTGAATATAAAGGTTAGTGTTAACAAGTGTTTTCAATTGTAAATGTTTGAACAGATTTCAAGATTTTAGCATGTATTTAGAAGGAATATGGTGTGGCAAAATCACGCCTAGCCTCCCTTCTTCAGCCTTAATACAACAACAGAACTAACAAAGTCCCATGAGCAGAAGGTTTGGCTGTCTGGTGACCCCCCCACCAGAAAAGTCAAGATCAAAGTACGTCAAAACATCTACTGAATGTACATTCATTTCCCAGCTGATGCAAATATTACTGTAAAAGTCAAGCTGGATGGAAAATTAAATGGGATTTACTAATTTCAGAACAAGCAATCATCCATATGGCACTAGATCGCATCACATGTAAGAGGTCTCTGTGTCAGCTGTAAAGCTGGATTTGCCAAAGAAATTACCAAGCAACAAGCTCAAACAAACAAATGTGGTGAAACTTTACAGAAGATCTGCATGTCTTTCTAGGGAGATGTCTGGCTTTCGTGGAATGGATACATTCTTACCTTGTCAACTCATCCATGTTGCTATAATTGCTTCGCAGTTTTACTGTCACATGTTCAGCACACCATCTTGCCTGGAAAGCAAACTCCTACAGGGAAGTCGAGAGGGGATCAGCAGGTTGAGCTTTCGTCATCAGGGTTATGTGAGACAAGGCTGGGTGTGTGGGTCAGGTGGGTGTAAATGAGATACTGTCGCTTCTCGTGGCCTAGGTGCCAAACTGAAGCATGACTATGGGGAGGGAGAATTGGATAGAGTTGTAGGGGGAGTGGAAGTTTAACTGATAAGTTCTGACTGTTTAATTTCTATGGCTGAACTAAAACAGTTTTTCTTTTTCAACACAAATACAGGGTGTTTTTGGATCGTAGCCAATTAAAGATTTATACAGACAATTTGGATTATCATTTTGAGTCAGTGAGAATGATCTGTGTTGGGTCGGACAGTGTATTAAACGTAAATATAATGACCAATTGGTGGAGTCCATCTTTAATGCTGGTCAAGGATGAAAGAATACCGGAGATGACTGCAGACATGGTACCGATTGTGTTAGTAAGCAAAAAACATGAGGAGCTGGGCAGTAGATGGGTTGCAAAGTGGCTTGCAGAAGTGCAGCAGCTGTAAGCAGTCTTTCACCATATGAGATTTACCAGTTGCGTGCATAGTATGGTATCAGCTAAATCAACATAGTAGTCAAGTTTAGTTAGTTTAATGCTCTGTTTGTGAGACAGTAGCAGAGGAAACTATGAATATGAAGTTAAGAAGCTGTGCAAGGAAAGGAGAAAAGCAACCTTGGTAAAGATCATTTCCATTATTAGCAGCTGCCACCAAATGCTAATTTGCAATACTTAGGCTGCCTAAGCTTTTCCTAAAGACCTGCCAAGAATAAGGATAAATGTGGGATCTGTCAGAAATACCACATTAAATCAGACCTTACTGGAAATAAAAAAAACTACAAATGTCCAGTCCCTTTCCAGTATGTGCTGTTAAATTTTGTATCAAGTTGCACTCAGAAAGAAGGAACAAGTTCATATTATTAGAGTGACAGATAGACTTTCAGCGCAGGTCATTGGAGGTAAACATGTGGCCTTAAACTGCCAAACGCTGCTGAGCCACCAGGCTACAGTAGTGATCCTACTTGCATTCGTTAAGCTTCCCCTTTCACACTGTTTACTCCATCAAATTCACTGAGATTAAATCAGACTCAGAGCTGTACCCTAGAAGTTAGAATATGTGTTGCAAAAACACTCCATTACAAAAGAGTTAGGATTCTGTGTAAAATGTAAATAGTTCTAACACAGTCTACAAAAGTGTCAGTATTTTGATATGAAGCCCACAGTTGTTGGTTAACTGGTGGAAACCCGTTTAGCTGCTGTAGTAACCTGAGACCCATCATCATTTCCCACCAGCTGTTTCCAGAACAGCTGCAACCACAGGACATGTAGTTTCCATCCTCAGCTGGATAAAGTGGGATATTTAATATGAGGAACATGGTTGAGACATTTCCAGCTTTTACACTGACACTGACAGATTAATTTGATCTGAACAACAGTGGAAATTTCTCGTAGTACACTGTGGGTTTATGTTTGAACTTGCAATGCTCTTGTTTATTTTATGTCTAAAAGGGAAAGTCACTGTAAAATTAAAGTTGCAAACTTTAATTTAAGGGATTACAAACCTTCTGGTTATTAGTGCCATTCATTCATTTTGTTTTGATTGGTGTGAGTTGCCCAGTTTTGGAGATATCAGCTGTCAGCTAAATGGGACTGCCTGGTGGTGATCAAAATGTCAGAAATATACACCTGAGAACCTGAAAAGTGATGCCTCTTTGTAGAAATCAGATACCTTCTTGCAAGGTATCTGAAAACCAAAAGTCCAAACAGGGGACCTACTTTCTAGACAAGATGCGGGTGAGGCAATAACAACAACCTGGGAAATAATGAGTCAGTGGGCTAAATATACAGCAGGAAAACAATGGTAACAAGGTACAGGTGAATTTAATCAAACACTAAAGATGGACCGAAGGAAGTGGAAACACAGAAAAAAATATGAAGAACTATCCTTTAAAATAAAACAGGAAGTAAACCGAAAAAGAGACCAAGAATAAACTTCGTCCTGCGTAGATGGATGCTTTCTTCTACAAAATGATTACATTTCATTGGTTTAATTTGGTGTAAGAGACTGCTCGCACTCAGTTTGAGATTTTTGTGATAACTGGGTCCAGATTTATGCTTTTCTTTCTGCAAATGTTTGCTATTTTTTCCATCATATTCACGAGAAGACAGTAGGCTAAACGGCACTACAGACCACTACAGCGCTGTGAAGAAGAAGTCCATGTTTAAGGTCATGAGAAAGCACATCAATCTGATTTAAGTCCAGATGTTGACTACGCCACTACAAAATCTTTTTCTTTTTCTTTTTTGAGCCATTCAGAGGTGGGCTTGCCGGATCATTGTCCTGGTGTCAGCTTACACCGCACATACTGTAGTTTTTGGAGTTAAACAAAATACAATCAAATAGATGTTTCTCCACATTATCCACTAGTAGATGCATATTTATCACCTGAAAACATTGTAGCCTTACAAATATTACTGGCCCATTGCATTATAGCCAGGGGAACAGAACGTAGCTAAGAGAGGAAAGATGACTTTAGCTGCCTCATGCTTATATCTATTTATCACACATGACCTACACATGAGCCACACCTGTGCCTTTCATAGCTGTTTTAAATCTGAAGAGAACACGAGGAGCTGATAGTGGAGCTTAAATAGAAGGTGATGTTTGGGAACTCCCATCCTGGAGCGGAAAGTTTTATAAATCATCAGGTGGCCCAGAATTCCCAGCAGTGTCACAGCATGGAAACCAGTTTCACGTCCCTATTCCCATCCCACACCTGTCTGCACAGTCATCGTGCCAATGTTATTGTAGGCTTCCTAATTTAGACAATGACATTTGCATTGGAGTGGCTTTTTACTTGGACTAAAGTTTATCAATGACCCTCAACGAAGCAGAATTTCAAGCCTCTGAGAAGCAATGTAATCCCCTTCTTAGTTGGGTCAAATGCTGGTCCTATTTTTAATGCAGAGTCACCGTAAAGTGTGTCAGCATGATCTAGTCCAGTCAGTTAATTGGAGGGGACTACGAAAACAGACTAAAGCAATAAATGCAACAGAACTGGAAAACTTAAAAAACACAGAACTCTGAGTCACAGACCCACGACCATGACAATTTTAGCCTTTAATGTCTAAATTATGGTGGCTATTTTGTTTGGCAGATTAGCATCAGCATCATTAGACCTCCTGATTTCCATTTTAGAGGCCCATTGTTCCAAGCACAGTCAGGAGTGTTATCTTCAATTTAATTAACATTCCTCTGTCTTTGTCTCTTTATAGCTGGGAGATCATTGATTCAGGCCAGGACAGCCGGACTGGGGTCGGACCTCAGCTTACTGACTCCCTTAGACTCTTCCTGCAAGAGACATCAGCTTTCAAAAAGCAAAACCCAGGCAAGGTGAGACAGAGACAGCATACCTGACGTATATCATGAACACAGCACAGGTTCATAAAATTATTAAAATTTGGCTTTTAACTCAAATGATTCTTCTTTATGAAAGTGAAATGATTGAATGGCTATAGCTTGTTAGTAATGTATGTATGTATAGATACCTGTTTGCTTTGATCAGACCAATATAACTTCAAAGTCTCTACTTTGTGTCTGAAGCTGAAGGGATTTTGTATATCTGTACAAACAGAAATACTCAAACAGTTTAGTGTTTGGGGTGGAGTTTAGTTAAGTGACAGCAGAAAGTTCTCTTTGTTTTTGCCTTTCTGTTTTAGTTTTGCCTGCTGGTTTGCAGTGTGTGCACTTTCTTTGCTGTCTTAGGACGCTACATTCCAGGGATCGTTATCTCATATATTCTAGGTGAGTCCTCAAAACTTTGTTCAACAAAAGGCCAAGTTATTAACTGAAAAACACATTTCAATCACATTTTTTTGTCTGGTTTCCGGGAGTTATTTCACAGAATTAAGTGCAATAGCGGTATGTCATCAGTATAACATTAATTAGTGCAATAATTAGCAAATAAATAATGATGATTGATTCTAAACATAGATTTAAACAACACATATGATGAATATCACATGCTCAATCTGAGCTTGCTTGACATTATATTTTTTTCTCTGTGAAGTGTTGGGTGTCTTTCTGTGGCCTCTGATTTCATCTCATGACATCAGTTCGTGGCTGGAGCCAGTTCTGCAGAAGCTGGACTTTGGCATCGGGGAGTTTTTTCAGAAAATCAAAGAGAACCACGGTAAATGTCATGCAGTTTGTTTTTACTCATTATCCAAACGAGTACATGAGATCTGGAAGTGACTTACCATGTGATTTTTTTTTTAAGACAACCACTGTGTGTCTAGCATTTCATGCAGTATGCAGAACTTTATGCGCTGTATTTTGTCCCAGATGATAAATATTGCACACATATTGCTGCTCTTTCTGTAAGAGTCTAACTAATCTAAATAGGGCCATAGGAAGTGTTAAAGTCACCCATCTCAGCAACACATAACAGGCATAATAAAACCAGCTATGTCTCTAAGTGTTTGATGATTGAAAAGGTCTGTCATGTCTGCTCTGCCCTTCATCAAGACCTGCCATTGGTGATGGTGGTGGTGTTTTTTTTTTGTTTTTTTTTCATTTGACCCAAAGTCAAGTATGCAGATAAATTGACACTGAGGTCACGGCTTGACCTAGATTTGACATTATTGTGAAATGCAACATAGCATGTCTTATCCATGTTTTTCTTTTTTTTCTTTCAGAAAAGCGACTCCTGCAGGCTCAGAATGAGAAAGAAGGCATTGAATCAGACCTCTCCTCTATGTTTCCAAAGGTTGGCTAGTCATCTTCTCATCTTAATCTAATTATGCCTCTGTTGACTGATAGCATCTAGTTAGAGCCAATAAAATTCAGTACACATGATCCACATCACCATCATCAGCATGGGACAAATTTGATGACAAAAAATGAAATTTTTCTCTTCATGCCAAACACTGAGCGGCTGGTTGAATTCACTGAGTGAACTACCCTGTCACACTCACTATTAGAGCGTTCAAATCACTGTGCAAATGTAATGAATGTAATGCAGAAGGAATGTATTTAATGCACTGCATATAAGTAGGTCTTCAGAAAAAGGGTTAAAAGCTAGATGCTAAAGAGGAGATGGATCACCTGTCTGGTTATCAGTATTCATTTCAAAATTCAGCATTTATGATGATACTGGGCAGAGAGAGTTGCTTATTAAAAGAACTGTGGACAAGGTTAACTGGCATAAATCTGCCACTCAAAGCGGCCACAAATAATGCTCAACTTAAACCTGAAGCAGTTTAAGCAGTTGAGTGAGATAGAAACTCCCTTTCTGTATACTGTTTGGTATTGTTATAGACTCGTTTGTGGAAAAAGCCTAAAGTGACTTCAGGATTCTGCAGTTTCATGCATTTAGTTGTTATGTGGCTTCATCTTTCAGTCCTGGATGTCGGCACTTTGTCTGAGTCAACCAATTACCAGCTCAGATCTGGTTTTGCGCTATAAAATCTGACATCTGCACGTGTTTCCCTTCCCCAGCTCGACTCCACAGTGTGTAAAGACATGTCTGTCTCGGACACAGAGGTGTCAGATGTCACATGGACAGACAATGGTACTTTCAACCTGTCAGAGGGACACACACCACAGACCGAGAACTCAGAAGGTACGTTTTATTTGACAGCTCTCCTAGCCAACACAAAATGCTACTTCATGTATCACATATTTTGGGTAACTGGTGTTCCTTCCCTTTTGTGTCGGGGCCACTTTGATCAGACCTTGACAGAGAAGAACCGTTCATTGGTGGCCTGCCTGAATTCCCTTCACTTGATAATGGCACGACCACCAATGGCGACGACGACGATGACCTCAGCCTTGGCCTTGCTTCACCTCCAACTCGACTCCAGGATCCAATCAAATCCAAGCATGAACCTCAAGACCAGTCCACCAATGCCCTTGATTTGGTCAACCAGATGGCAGGCAACGTTATCACCGCTGCAGTCACAGCTGCCATCCAGGAGAGAATAGAGGCAGCGGTCAGCTTCATGACGCCAAATGAAGACCCAGAGCGGGCGAGACTCACAGAATCGAGCAGGCTGCTGGAGCTGGCCGAGGAGTCGGACAGCGAGGTGGAGGACTTTGAGCTGCTGGACCAGTCAGAGTTGGAGCAATTGGAGGGAGAGCTTGGCCTCGGAGAGGAGAAGTCCAAAGCCAGAGAGGAGGTGCAGACCGACAAGTCCACCTCTTCTGGCTTCTTCTCCAAACTCCTTAAACGCCACTGACGGATGAAAAGTTTGAAAGCAGAGGGCGAGGTGTGGTTTCCAGGGGACATGTGGAGGGGAGGCAACTTTATAGAGCTGTGAGAACACAGAGTTTCAATTTAGCTTCTTCCTGTTGAGCAAACATCTACATTTCAGGACTGATCAGATAGTGCTGTCTGTTTTTAATCGAACCAGAGTAGCCCAAAGCTGAGATCAGACCACACCGTATCAGCCTAATAATGGCTGACCAAACTGATGGCCTCTAAGATGATTTAAATAACTAATGAAAGATCCATGCTCACCTGAAAACAGGCAAATGGATTTTTAATTTATACTTTTATTATTTAATGGTCCCGCATGCCATTAGGACTGTAGCTGATCAGTCTACCAATCAGGTGGGGGGGTTTATAAGGCTTTATATGAATTTCAAATTAACACCAAATTGACTTACACATAATTTTCAGGTAACAGTGTCAAAATGTGGCAAGTGTGCAAAACTAGTGTAGTACAAAACTCTCACTAGAATATTTCTTTCCGTTTTCCAAATACATTCAAACGTTGGTTTATAACACGATTTGTTATTCCTAAGTTGCAGAAAGGTAAACCCACAGTATGCACCTCCAGCCCTGGACCTAAAATAAATTAGGTTCCTATAAATCTAATTTGCATTCTCATTAATGTTGCAATGGAAAAATGTTACTTGCTTAAATCTAACTTATCACAAAGCCAGTCATATATTTTATGTGAGACAGGATTCCTCAAACTGATAATCCAAAAACCAAAAGAGGAGCTTGGAATGTAGTTTACAATGAAACGTCTGTTTTAACCTAAAATTTGCTGAACCTAACAAGGTAGTTTAAAGCTTAAATTAATTAAGATGAATACTGACTTCCCATAAGAATCAGGTTTTCTCACATACTACTCCACTACTACTCCTTGAGTTGGTCCTTCACATAGAGATGAGAGAAATTAGACATTTAATTATGCCTGTGAGTCAAGTCACAGCAAGGTTTAAGTCACCTTTAATAAAGGGGGCATGAAATGCTACACATATAAAGGCTAATTTACGCTATTGAGCGCCGCTCTCAAAAACAGAAATAGATGTAAAACTGTCTGTGAAGCTGGATTTAAAAACATGTTTAGCGCCATCTCCTGTCAGAACGGAACATGACGTCCTGGTCGGTTCGTTGGTTGCAGCTAATAGACTTATATTAGTTTATGTTAGCTAACTAGTGACAGAGTCGATAACTCAGAGTAAAAATAACAATACTAAAAATCAGTCTAAGGGGACTTTTGTGCTGTCCCTGGCTGCAACAATGAGTTTGATGTTAAGAAACCGAGGATATACTGTCCACTTTCATTGTCTGTCTCTTTAGTAGTATGTGGCTGGTTGCTGTTTGGCTAGCTGCACCAAACAGGAAAATCCAGCTGTTAGTCGTAATGTTTGGGTTTGTAAAGCACTTGATAAACGAGGACAGTGTGGAGGAGAGCCTGTTTGAGTCACCAGACCGACAAGCTGGAGTCCAGCACGCCAGCTTTTCCTCACCAGGCCGGGTGTGCTGAGCCGTGCAATCAGCTCACAAAGCAGATATTGGCAAGATGCCATCAGCACTATTTTATGCAAAAAAATATTCTCTCTCGTACAAAACACAACCAGTTTACTACATAAGAGGATTTGTATCGCACCAAAAACACAACAGTTTTTTACCGAAGACTATTGGAAACCCTAACATCCATCAGCATGTCCGCAGGAAAATAAAATCTCCATGTTACGGTCTCCTTCATATATATTTGGGGTTGGCTTGTCCTCAGTTCTTTATGAAGTAATCCAGTCAGTGAGATGATGAGAGGAACAAACAAAAGGTCTCCAAAAAGTGTGGCACTTCTTCTTCAGAGCCGCCGCTTTATTTTTTCCCCCTTCGTGTACATCATATTGCTTTCCCTACAGACGTACTGATTGGATTCCTGGTGTGATGTGTTGTTATGTTTTAAACTGTCTGGATGTGCATGGGAAGAGAAAGATTATTTTATTGCATCAGCTGATTGCACCGCTCAGTAAACTTGGCCAGAGGAGGAAAAGGCCGTTTCTGTCAGTCTGGTGAAACCGCCTGTCATCTGGCTCCAACAGGCTCTCCTCCACACAGTCCTCATTTATAAAGTGCTTTACAAACTCGAACATTAACAGATGGATTTTCTCATCTGAGTGCAGCTAGCCAAACAGCGAAAAGCCATTTACTGCTAAAGAGACAGACAATGAAAGCGGACAGTATATCCTTGGTTTTAACATCAAACTCATTGTTGCAGCCAGGGGCAGCATAGAGGTGATCCCCTTAGACTGATTTTCAGTTTTAGTCTCGTTATTTTTACTCTGAGTTATCGATTTTGTCACAAGTTAGCTAACATAATCTCATGTAAGTCTATTAGCCACAACCAACTGACCACATGATGTCTCGTTCCGTACTGACAGAAGATGGCGCTAAACATGTTTTTAAAACTTACAGCGCTTATTTTTTAGATCCAGCTTCACAGACAGTTTTACAGCTATGTCCGTTTTTGAGAGCAGCGCTCAATGGTGTAAATTAACCTTTATATGTGGAGCATTTCATGTTCCCTTTAAACACAGAGATATTGTGTGGCGTGGTCCTAGCATTACAGGCAGGTGATTGGTTGATGACAAATCTCCTGCTCTTGATCGTCACCAGTTGTGGCTTTTTAAAACAGCTGAATGGTATATGAGGTCAACATTTAGGATTGATAAGCATCATATAAACACTTAATATTTCATTCATCACATGCTGTTATTTAGTTGTAAGCAAATAACGATATTTATGTGTTTATTTATGTATTTGTGAAATTCTTTTACGCCTGTAAATCATTTTGTATTGTTGCATAACAAATAAAGGAGTGATTATTCACAAAGTACAACATGTTAAGGTTTATACCTTTTTTTTTTAAACCATCTCGAGGTCTATGCAGTTAAATCCTCTCAGACACATTTTGAGGCCTTGTGGGTAAAGGAGGTCATTCAGTTTAAATTGTGAATTAAATATTTCATATTTTATGTTTTGATCACACTTTAACACTAATATTTATTGTCTTTTTATGCAGATTAAATTTCTTTATATATGCATACAGCTAAATTACAGTGTGTAATTAAAACCATTTAATAAATACATGTCTGCATGTCCTGAAAGTGATTGCATTAAAGTTACCCAGATTTTGAAACAAGATTCAAAGTTAGGATTTAAAATATAATCTAAGCATAAAAAATCACTTTTTAAATTGTAGTTTAGGCCTAAATGTTAACTGAGCACAGGTGTTATTGTAGCAAAGACTGTATTTTACCAGTGAGTTTGTATAGTGGGCAGGCAAACTTCCTATCACCTGCTGTTAGTCTCATAACTGACAGGATTTAGTTGCTTCTCTCCCTGTGACAGCTAGGATAGGCTCCAGGATCCCAGGCTGGATATCAGAAAAGAAAAGGATGGATGGATTTGGCTGAAAAACCACTGCTGCTGCTACTTGGCTCATAACACATGAATCTAACTTCAGCGCTGAAATAATTCTTCCAACTACATTACCCACAATTCCATCAAATCATTTGACTATCACAAGGGAACCAAATAATCTTTAATATGTAGTTTATTTTTACAATTTGGATTTAATTTACTTTCTTGAATTTTACATGTACCTGTTTTATATTTCATGCATATGTTATTACAACTTGCAGCAGGTATCAAAATTACTGTGTCTCAGCTTGAGACATGAAGATGTTTAATCTGAAAACTGAGTGTATGTTTGTCACAGTAGGGAAAACACGTGAAGAATTAACGATGGCTTCATTCACCTTCGAGGAGGTCCTGAATGTGCTCATATGGATTCACAGTCACAGCTTTCTCTGACACTTAGGGCTTTTCTCATTTCTCTAATTTGTGCCTCGTGGCTGAAATCAGGCTCATAATGAGTGAAATCACAATTTCAAAAATGTGTCCAGTAGACAGAGAAAGAGTCTATCCTACATTTTTTTAATGTACTAAAGAGGAAACACAGCTGGAATATACTAACCACAGTGTGAGGAGCACCTCTTAGTCTGTGAGATTTTTCTTAAGATGATCAGTTGCATATTCAAACTTTCTGTCCTTCACCATTTATGTGTGATAAATAAAAAGAATGAAAAACTCATGTGCGTTCTCATCCTTGTACCATGTTTAAATTTCATTAAAAGTAAGACTAAATAAAAAAGTTTTCATGAACACTAAGTATTTATTTGACACCTGACATCAGAAAATATGTCGTATTTATATGAAGGATATATGAAGAAGCATCAGAAATGTATCCCTGCTGGCCCCAGGGTGACTCAGGTGTCAGTGTTTCAAACTTAAGCCAAATAAAACTGCATTAAACTGTGAAGCAGGGTGTTATTGCTCATGAGGTTTTCATTCAGCTCTCTTTGGAGATTTTAAGACATCTCATTAATTCAGAAAAATCAGAATTTTTTTTTCTTTGGTCAGTGTATGCATAATGTTTCCATACTTCTAAACTACTAACTGTACTAAACTTTTTTCCTGACTTCATCACCAAGAAACTGTAAAAATGGCCCAGTATTAAACAGCTTTCACCACTAGAGGGTAGAAAATTAACCAAAGCAACCTCAAAGCTGTGGCCACACAGCTCATCAGACTGTCTTAACCATTTTCTCCCTGCTGACTCCATAGTCAGAGGAACACAGGGTTTCCTTCAGAGATTTTCATTTCTAATGAGGTAAACTAAATAGTGGAGCAGGGCTGGTTACATGTGTGGGCAGCAAAGAGAAACAATATTGAGCACCCCCAGACCTCTGCTCAGTTTAGGCTGCTTTCACTTACAAGTTTCTGCTCAAACTGAAGAAAGCTGTGATCCATTTAAGTTATTTTGTTTGAGTCATCTCAAGGCACTAAGACTAATATCTCTATGAGAGGAAGACCCCCCCATGATTCAACAGTCCCCTACACTGCAAAAAATCTAAATCTTACCAAGTATATTTGTCTTATTTCTAGTTAAAATAATCTCATCAAACTTAAAATAAGACACAATCAGCTAAGAGTAACATCTCAGTGAGATATAAGAACTTGTTTTTAGACAGTAAATCTTGAAACTAGAGAATTTTCACTTGTTTTAAGTGAAAAATCAGGCAAGTGGAGCAAGATATTTTTGCTTAAAATAAGAAAAGATTAAGAAAAAATTAATCTCCACAGACCTGCCTCTGTGGTGTTTGGATGCATCAGCAGGGGTGATGAGACAGATTACCAGGCTGTGGTTGACTCCTTTGTCACATGGTGCGAGCAGAATCATCTGAAGCTGAACTTGGCAAAGACCAAGTAACTGATTGTGGACTTTAGGAAGACCAGGAAAACCTTGACCCCTGTTTCAATCCAGTTGGTTAATGTGGACATTGTGGAGAACTATAAATAACCTGAAGTACGCATAGACAATAAAGTGGACTGGGTTAAAAACACCACTGCACTTTACAGGAAGGGCCAGAGTCGTCTCTTTTCTCAGGCGGCTGAGGTACTTCAGCATCTGTCGGACAATGCTCAGGATTTTTTATGAGTCTGTTGTGGCCAGTGCTATCCTCTATGCTGTTGCATGCTGGGGAAGCAGGTTGAGGGTCACAGATGACAACAAACTAAATAAACTGATCCACAAGGCAAGTAATGTTGTGGGGACGGACTCCCTTAGGGTGGTGTCTGAGAGGCGGATGTTGTCCAAGATATAGACAATGCTGGATAATACCTTCCACCCACTCCATGACGTGCTGGCTAGTCACAGGAGCACATTCAGAGAGAGACTGAGATACCAAAAAGCACCACTGAACGACACAGGAAATCACTCCTGCCTGTGGCCATCTCCCTGTACAACTCCTCCATCACACACACTGTACACACTGTAATAGTTACACCCTTTTTTCACACACTCTACAGTAAAATAGCAAATGACAAAGTTCACAGGTTAGAGTCAAATGTCAATCACATTTATTCCACCCCTGTAATATTCTCACCTCTGTAATATTCTTGTCAGTATTCTTGATATTTATTTATAATCACCTCTGTAGATTCTTCATATTTATAATTTAGCAATTTTTAAAAAATTATTATTTCCTGGTATATGAAACCTTACAAATGAAAGAGAGAGTACTTTCTTTTTCACCTAACTGCATGAAGTTATATACATATATATTTATTTGTAGTTGAGAAATGTTATTCCCTGAAAAAATGTTCAGTCACAAACAAGTTCAACATCTGCCAGAGTTAATCTGTGCAGTGATTCGTACCTTGTACTTTTTATGTCTATATGGTGAGTAAATCTTGTTTGCATGTTAATGTGTTAGATTTTTATTAGTCTTATTCTTTCAGGTTCATTTTGTTCCTGCAGCAAGTTAAACTGAAAACCTCCCTCACCTTTCTCCTATTCCCACTGTACAAGTTCCACAAATTTGAACTGCATGACTCGTCAGGCGCCCTTTGAAGAAGAAACACATACACCACAGTCACTGACACTGAGAGGAGAAATGGCACAGAAAGGAGTTCAGTTGGACCGAGAAACCTTCTCTTGTTCAGTCTGTTTGGATCTCCTGAAGGATCCGGTGGCTATTCCCTGTGGACACAGCTACTGCATGAACTGTATTAAGAGCCCGGCCCCAGATAAGCGGAAGAAGATGGATGGATGGAAGTTGAAAATTTCTTCCATTCCTTGTTCTCTTTTTTACTTTTCTTGACCAAAAGTTTAAAATGTAGAGGAAAAGATTTACATCTTTTTGTGTGTTTTTAAATAAGAAATGATCTCTGCTGTAAAAAGGGTTAAACACATACTCTTCCTAGAATAAATAACAACCTGATAAACCTCCCTCTTCTTCCTGCTCTCTAACTAAGCACCTCCTCTCTGTCCACCTGTTTCCTTGTTTCCTCCCCTCAGATCTAAAGGTTGTGGATGGGTGTAACCAACATGTGGTGACGTGGAAGAACTGACAGTCCCCATTCACTGCAGAAACTCATGTTGTTTTTATCAGAGCTCAGACTAGTTTCAGTTATAAGGAAGTGAAACTCACACAGTCACTGACACTGAGAGGAGAAATGGCGCAGAAAGGAGTTCAGCTGGACCGAGAAACCTTCTCTTGTTCGATCTGTTTGGATCTCCTGAAGGATCCGGTGGCTATTCCCTGTGGACACAGCTACTGCATGAACTGTATTAAAAGCTTCTGGGATGAAGAGGAAGAGAAGAAAATCTACAGCTGCCCTCAGTGCAGACAGACTTTCACACCGAGGCCTGTCCTGGTGAAAAGCACCATGTTAGCAGTTTTGGTGGAGCAGCTGAAGAAGACTGGACTCCAAGCTGCTCCTGCTGATCACTGCTATGCTGGACCTGAAGATGTGGCCTGTGATGTCTGCACTGGAAGAAAAATGAGAGCTTTCAAATCCTGCCTTGTTTGTG
>VOQK01041078.1:0-13581 GCA_015052645.1 Benitochromis conjunctus
CTCCTCTGACGTACCGTTTAAAATATCTGATCTGATTAAATCACTAAGTCTGTGCCGTGTAAGTGTTTAAGATATTGTTGAATTTAGTTTGAACATTATTTCCTCCTTCATGCTGTTTTTGTTCTCAGAGGAAACGTAATAGTTTGGTGTCGCAAAGAAGGAAAAATTCTTGTTTCAAAATCTGGAAAAGTCCAGAATTTTCATGCCGTTTAACAAGATTTTGTTGTTCCTGTATTTCTGTACAAACCAGCATTTCACAAAACATAACTACAGTGTTTAAAATACATAATGAAGCATGTCATGCACTGACGCTTCACTGTGGTTTTGACTGCTCTGTATCCTTTTGTCGAGGGTAACCTACACGGAGCTTCGCTATCTGATCACCATCAAAGTGGAAGGTTAAAAAAAAACTTACCCAAAGTAGACTCAGGAAGACACAGAGAGGCAAGTAGTCTGAGATAAGAGATAAAAGCTTCATCATCTTTCAAGACTCCTAACTGGCACACATTCTTTGAACTTGTTCAATTCCTTTGTTTTCCCAAGATAACCTTGTACCTGCTATTTTCAGCACCTCTGCTGGTATGCTGACAAAAACCACACTTAAGCTTGGCAAAGAATTTCTCCTACCCTGTGCTGTAATAACTTTAATTCAAAGTTGTTGACTTTTAATTCTTAACTACATCCTCCTCTTGTAACCTCTGGTCCCTTTTCATATTGGAAAGTGACTAAGTAAATAGCTGCTTCTCCTTTCTGGCCTTGTACAACTACAGAGACCTTTGCCCCGCCTATTGCTTACCTGTTACTTACCTGTTACTTCCTTATTAACGGTCATGCTATGCTGCTTCTCAAAGGTACGTCAGTCAAGAACATTTGTGTCTCATACATGTTTATTGGAGGTAATTGCTGTATATCAGCTGCTATTTATCAGTTCTTGCTTGTGGCCGCTTGTGTGCCTTTATTGTGGGCAAATAAAAGATGAGAAGTTTTTATTTATGATCACAGGTAAAGTTGTGAACTGCTGCTTTGAATAAATAACATTTGAGTTGTGTGTGTGTGTTTTTTTAAAAGAATTTCCAGTTTAAGGTTTTGAGTAAAATCACTGTTTAGGTTCCTCCGCTGATTGCTTTCACAGCAGAGTGGGTCTCCTTCTTGTGTCTTAGCACTGTCTCAGAAAGCTGTGATATTTATAGCGTCCTTGTGGTTGATCTCTATAAGGAAATGCGAACAGAAACTATTGCCCGCATACTGTTAACTGCGCACAAAGTCGCAACAGTCTTTATGGTGTCATATTTTGAGTAGCGCTCAATAAAAGTGGTGATATGTCAAAGAAAATTGTTGTCCACTGTGGAAACATGACGGGGAAGCTAGGATTCATAAATGATAACAGTTTTCCTCATCTGTTAAGGTGGAGTCATTTCAGTTTTTGAGCTTCCGCATTATGCTGAGCACAAAGAGTGCTCTTCATAAACAAGTGCATGCATTGACTATTCATAGAAAAATAACAGTATTTTATGATGTGGGGAGCCGTCAGCATGATCATTTGCATGTTTTTAAGACTTGTGAAAGTCTTAAAACAAATGTGCTTCTGTTTAGCATGGTGCTCATGATGCTTTTACAAACCACATTCAGCAGCTTTCCTTTAATCGAGGTGGTGGCAATGCTCTGCTACCACAATTAGAACGGGCTCTTCTGTTACAATAGTTTGAATGGCAATAAATGTGTCACCTGCATATGCTATTGTGACACGCTTCACTGAATCTACTTCTCATATCTTTCAGCTATAACTGCACACAATAGATGCAACCTGTAACCTCTATGTGTGAACTCTTTTGTGCTGGCCTTTCTTTTACTGCAGACGCATAAAGTTTTCATGAGGACGGTGACGACTACCGTCTAACACATCAGTGAAAATCTCTAATCTCTCTCAGATCCCCTCGCTGTAGGGATCAAAATTGCACTGGAACAGCTTCACAGAAAGTGCTAGAACTCATCCTCCTTGTTCAAATCACATCCTAAAAGAGAATCGGGAAATAGTTTCAAACCACATTCCTTGTTCCAGTAACTGGAAGTGATAGTTGCCATGGTAAAGTAATAAATAGCATATATTATGGCTCCTACAACCACAAACGCCTTTATCAGAACTGTACCCTTAACTGTACTAGGAAAAAAAGCAATGCATGTTTAATGTTGTGAAATATGTTTACCATCTTTCATTGTTTTAGTCAATGATCATATTGGTAATTGATTTACAGAAAACAAATATACTCACTTGTACACCTCAGAATTGGTTCAGTTTAGAGCATTCTCAAGCCATTGTTCTCAGAACACAAAACACAGTGTGTACACAACACTTTCATCAGTGTCACCATGCTGTAACTAACTGAAGTTGTCTGACACCAAACTATTGGCATGCTGGCTGCTGCAATGTGTGTCCGATCTGTTTCTGCAGCCTTGGATGTCCATGAGAACACCACCTCTGATGTGACTTTTCGTGGTGGAAATCTAACTAGACAGAGGTACAGAGATTAGTACTCCAACCTGTACTTTTGCCATTCTTGAAACAGCACCTTGCTTGTGGCTGTTTCAAGCTTGGCACTGCTAGAGTAGCACAGATAAGGATCAGTAGTAAAGCCAGGCATAACCACATTTAGTCCCTGTTTTTTACTTATCCAGTCCACACCTCATATTAAACATCTTCTATATATGTGCGCATGATAGTGCGGGTGTAAAAAATCTATTTAAACGCCAAACCTGTATTTTTTGAAAGCTGGGTTCCAAGATGGTTGTGCTAAGAACCCATGTAATCACAAAATAATGTAGTAGCATTGACTACTGAGTACTAATGGGCCAGAACATGAACATGGTGAATGTCACAGCTGGTCTAATCTGATCACAAGGTAGTTTGTAGTGAAGTGCCTATAACCAAATACCCCACCAGGGTTTGTAGTCTGATGTATTTGATTTTAATTTGATTGATCACTTTACAGTTATAAATATTGTAAATCTGTAAGAGCTTATGTAATATTGAATTAAATGCATCAGTAACAGTACAGTTAGAAATATTTAGTTATTGTTACTACAAATAATTGGAACAAAGCTTGTGTTACATTTAGTTGTTTAAACGCAACGTTTTAAGTCAAGTTAAACAGATGAACATTACATGCAAGAGTTTTATTCATCTGTGGGACATCCTCTAAATAACCTATGGACATTACCTTTATTGATAACTCTACTGGATCGAGAAAAAACTAAAATCAATGTTGAAAAATATGGAAAGTTGGCCTCATCTTTCATAAATAAGTATTTGGGTTTTCTGCAAGTGTAAAAATGTTTTCAAGCATTCAGACAAGAGTTAGTTGTCAGTGGCTTTTTCTTGATCCTGAAGTATAAGTTAAACAAGCCACAAAAATATCAGTTGCCCTTTTTTTCCCCAAACTTATAATAATAGCTTTCAAACAAAATAAGGTACAGATATTCTTTACAGACTTTACTTCACGTGAAAGAAAAGATCTTGCATATTGTTACATTAAAGAGGCTGTTCCAGGCTGCACTTATGGGGAGTCCAAAACCCTAATTACCAGCTTAAAGAAGACGCAAAGCACTGCACAGTAATGGCAGGAATAAATATAGAGAGCAGGTCAAATACACACCAAGGAGTAATAATGTGAAACATAAGAATCAAATCAGACAGTGACAAGGGTGGGGAAAGAACAAAAAGGGCGAAGTTCAAATGCAGAAAGTCATAAGGATCTAACTTTCAATCTACACCAGGAAGTGAACTTAAAAGGACCGGGCACAAGCTGAAACAGACAGACACAAGGCAAGGGGAAACGGGACAAAGAAAACACCTATACCATATCAGGTTAACTACATGTCAGGTGTGTTTGGATGCCAAGGAATCTATTGAAGTGTACTGTGCAGGGGGTATATTAGGAAAACAAATAATGTGGCAAAAACAAAAGCAAACGCTATAATAAAAAGAAAGCTAGAAAAATAATCCAGGTACAATGGAATAACAAAACTGTATATAAATAATGACATGTCCCCTTTTAATACAGTGGTTTGCAGCAATGAAAGAATGGGGAAACATAAAAATAGAAGTTGTAAAGTATACAGAGAGGGGAAAAGGAAAGATTTTAAAATAGAGTAAAGACAGGAAGTGTAGAAAAAACATCAAGCCATGAAGTATTTGTATAAAAAAAATATAACAACTTCTGCTTTCTCTCTCTCTCTTCCATTGTGCTCAGGTTAAAGCCTCTGCAGGAATCATTCCAGACCACAAGGGCGGCGATGCACTTCTGTGTATCTCAGCCATACAACGACGACGAAGAAGAAGAACCGGACGCTACATGTGACGTAAACAAACAATTTTGTGCTGTGAAGATAGTGACACTGATATCACGTTGGTGTCACAATAAAAGGTAGATAACAAAATGGTAACGTGACACTGACCTGGAATAGATTTATAAAACTTTATTTATAGTCTGGCGCATCTTACGGTATATTAACAAGTGCTAAGTTGCTGCAAACGTAGCTAAAGTTAGCTAAACTGCACCCTAACAGCATCAGCAGCTATTTCTGGTTTAAGTGCGTACGAAAAGCGGTGTTTAACCGAGCTACGGTCTTAATAACGTGTACTAACTTAACAACCACCTGAACCCAATCGTTTGATGACACACGGCGGCAGTGGGGCAGGTGTTTCTCTGAGCTCTTAAATATCAGTTGCATTGTGTTGCTGGCTGATAAATACGTGCTCAGCTCAAACGAGCGCATTTCAGACGGAGACGCGGAAGGTTTTTGCTAGTTTGAACACGAGGAAGAAGCGGTAGGAGATACTTAACTTTCTTATGGACTTCTACTACGAAGGAGAAAACACTTCTATTTGGGACTTGTTTCTATTGTGCTTTCTTTCTTTTTAACACAACACTAGTCACATTCATTGCTTTCTTTTTCTGTCTTGTAGACATGCAGTCTGCGGTGAAACAAAACTTTCATGCAGAAACTGAAGGAGACGTCAACAAACTCATCAACCTGAAGTTAAATGCATCCTACACATACCTTGCCCTGGTAGATTCCTGTAATTGTAACACTAATACCTAGCAGTATAGTGCCTGTATGACTTGCAGCATTATAATCTGTACTATATTTTACTAGATGTCGTTATTGTTTTCTTTTGTTTCTCTCTTTTAGGGTATGTATTTCGACAGGGATGATGTTGCTTTGCCAAACTTCTCCAGTTTTTTCCTGGAACATTCAGCAAAAGAGAGGAAACAGGCTGAGAAGCTGCTGGAATATCAGAACATGAGAGGCGGACGAATTTTGCTTCAGAACATCGCTGTACGTCCCAGATGTTATGGGTAGCGTTTTAAAGATGTTATTGTTGCGATAGGTGCATTTGTTGGTCCACGCTACTTTTTTTGTTTTCTTTTTATGAACAAAGTGTCAACATTTTGTTCTAGAAACCAAGTAAAGAAGACTGGAAGAGCGGTCTGGATGCAATGACCTTTTCCCTGGAATACCAGAAAACCCTGAATACGCGTATCCTTGATGTGCACCGCAGAGCTGGCAACCATACTGATCCCCATGTATGTCTGATTTTTACAAATATTTGTGCTACTCATTAACACAAGAAGTATATTAGCTGTAGAAGATTTAGCAGTGTCATGGTGTTAATTATTTTACCACTTGTCTAACTTCCCTTGTAGCTGTGTGACTTCCTCGAGCAGCACTTCCTCAACGACAGCCATGACACCATCAAGAAGCTGGGCGACTACATTGGCAGTCTGACCCGAATCACTGTGTCTGAGACGACCGGTGCTATGGGAGAATACCTCTTTGACAAGCACACTCTGTAAAAGGTGTGGGGGTGTGTGGGGGGGAAAAAAGGTCCACATTTCTAAATATACACTGTGCATCCTTTCCCATTAAAATGTTACAAAGTTGTTACAGTCATCCACAGATATTATCCAATTGCACTAGACCAAGTTAACTTGAAATGCCTGTTTTTGTTTGTTCTGGGGAAATTGTTCTCACAACTGTGGTGCTAAACACTGCCATTTTTTCTAAGCTGTTACAATGAGTAACTTCATGTGGATTCACACATTCCGTTGTCATGTTTCAACCCCACAGAACATTTTTATAAATGTGTACAATTTTTGCAGGAAAAAAGAAATGGACATTTGAAACTTTCAATAAAGTCTGATTATGCTGATAAATCTCTTGTTGGTCTCTTTTTAAAAAAAAATAAATAAATAAAAAAATTAGGTTCACGTGTGTAACTGTTATTTTCAGTTGCTCTGACGCAGTTATCTGACTCGTCACAATGTCTGAGCACATTATCTGTGTCACGTCTGCACAAGATAACAGTGGGCACATGCCTACTCACTGTTGGGTGGTGTTTTCCATGCTGCTTCTTGGTTAATTATCTGTCAGCAAAGATAAGTCCTATGACGTACGTCAGCGTGGATCCCACACAGGCACGGGTCTTACTCTGTTCAAGTGTCATTTTGGTTCTAGTGGTCTGAGGTAAAACACTTCGGCTAAAGGAAATGACAGCCAGAATAAGACAAGTGTTTGCACAGATTTTCACCAGGTGTGATCAAAACATTTGTAATGTGCGTTTGTGGTTTAATGTATCGCAGGATAAAATGTATTTTTATTAATAGAATATCCAGAAACGCAGAGTTCTGTTAAGTGCCTTCACTTTTTATATAAGGCACTTATGTCATGCGATGCTGTCACGCCAGGAAAAAGCCCTCTTATGGTGTCATTAAAATGGCCCTGGGTGTGGATATATACTAGAGAAGGGAAAAGGCATGCAATTTATATAATGTTTGGGGGGGGGGGTTAAATTAAATTTGCTGTTAGCATTTTTCTTTTCCTTAGTTTTGTTTGTTAACCCTTAGAAAATACAGTTACATGGTTAGATGGGCTACTGAGATCTCCAGATGTAGCTGTGCAAAGTGTGTCAGCATGCCTGGGGATTACTGTTTTCAGTGTGATAAATATGGGTATGTGTTTTGTACTGTAAAATGGCAGGCTAAAAGGATGGGAAACTACATATACAATATCCACTCGCAGTAGAAGTAGTTGTTAGACGATGGACTGCGAGGGCAGCTATGCTGAGGAGATTAGTGAAGGGCTGGATGTACTACAATCTCTTCAGTCTAATGGATAAACACAACCACCACTGCCATCAGTGTAATCAACAGTTTTCCCCCGGCACAAGGAAAAGCTTTGAATACTTCAATGTGTTAAATTTACCAACACTGCAACTACAACCCAATAAAAGGTGAATGATGGTCTTTATTCGTCTTTAGTCAGACGTAAAGCAACAGATGTGTTGTCTGCCTTCTAATATCAGTAGGAGGGGGGGAAGTGGGGGGATTAAATAACAACATTTCTCTAGTGATTTGCCAGTGCTTTAGCTTTGGTGGAAAGGGTTGCAGGGAGCCTGCCAGTTCTAGTCAACAGCATAACCCAAGGATTGATAGGTGTGCAGGGTCTTCAACAAGCCAGAGGAAAAGCAACAAGAGAGACACCGAACTAGAAGTTGCCTCCTTTTGGTGTTGAAGGAATTAAAGGAAGATATCAACAGGTAAGATAAATATTCAGTTAAATTTCAAACACTTTTGTTATGGTTAAGTGCAAAAATCCTAAAAAAAAAAAAAAAGTCTAAACTGAGGAGAAAAAACATACTGTGTTTGTTTGTGTGTATTTCTTTTCTGTTGGCTTTGAATAAAACAATTTAAAGATCCATTAATATTGCAAATGGTTCATTTGATGTACTTTGGTTTCCTAATAGATGCCAGACAGTGTTTAAAATTTTAACAAATGTCCTTCAGTGATCATTTAATTACATTAAGTTATGTTCAATTTCAATGTTCAGTTATTAAACGCAGTAAATGAGTATAGTAAAAATGACTTTTACTGCCTTTTTTTGTTTGCTTTTAAAATGGCAAGAAAGCTCATGATAACTACAAATGAAAAAAATCTTTTTTTTCCAAAAGTTGCCTGTGTTCTACTAAAATATTGTTATAAACAGTCAATATGACAGAAACAGCGACTTCATGCAAGAAAAACCAAAGGATGATACCAACCCCTATTTTTAAAGCTTTGAGAATCTGTGGTTTTGGATTAATATTGTAGAGCCATAGTTTAATCCAGTCCACAGCAGAGTCAGTGACGAGAGAGAAATGGGGATGGGCTGAACGTGGGAGTGAAAGCGTGGGCCACGAGATGGAGGAGAGCATGAGAGTAACAGAGGGATTAGGGTCATCCATGTTGAGCATCTGGCTTAGAGTTGTCCTATGCTCTTCAACCTTCCCGCAACACATTAACACAAGGATTACACAGCATGCATGTAAAGTTGTGTTATCATTCAATGTGGCAGCCAACTTAAAAACACCGTGCATAACTGTAGTAATCTAATGTTTTGGCAGCTGACATGAGGCTGGTCGGTGCTGGGGTTCGAGTCCGGAGGGCCGCTGAACCGTCTGAACCAGAATCGGAGGAAACAACAGAGCCTGCTCATCATGAGCACTCTCATTCAGACCACCATGAGCACACACATACAGAACATCACCCCGGGCACGACTACAACCACATGAAGGAAAAGTTCATGAATGAGCTGAACCATCTGTCAAGTAAGCCACTGCCACAATCTGCCAGATGATTCATAAATTCATAAATCAGTGATGAAATAAACTAAATGTGGCTATTAGGGAGGAAACCTATCCCTGTACAGAATTTACATCACGTCAAATTAATATTTATCAATGTATTTACCAGTTATGTTTAGGAGCATAGTCTTCCACAAAAGTTCAAGCTACTGTAGATGTAAGGAGAAATTTCCTACAGTAAATTGCTCTTTTTAACATGACGTGGCATAAAGAATGATTTCAAAGAACGTCAACAGTTTAAGCGTTTATGCCTACAATGACGAAACACAAAAACGTGCTTCTGAGTCATTTTGCCCAGAAACGAAGAACTACTGCTTATGATGCTAAGAGTAAAGCATTTAATGAGCTTCTGCGGTTGGTGGAGCAACTAGTGGTGGCTGTGGGTTTACAGAGTGTTATTATCTCAATGCTGAGATGTGTGTTATTGACAGAACCTCCATCGTGTTTTAGAGAGGACTGTGGACACTCACTTTTGTACATCTCTCCTGATCTCCTCTGCGTATACTGATGACGATTTGAACCAAAAAATTCAAATTTGGATCCATCATTTCATAAGACCTGTTTTTAAGTACAGTTCTTGTGTAATTCTGCATGCCTCAGCCCTTTACAGCCACCTTTACACTGAGACCATTTCTGACGAGGCTTCAGTGAACACTAGAGGGATCGACTGAAGGGAATTGCTGGATTATTTTCCCTATTTATTCACTTTTTCTTTTGTGCTACACTAACCAATTTTTCTCAAAATTTTAAGGACATTCTGTACATGTTGCTGAGAGATGCCAGGTTTTCAGCTAATAATCACCTTGCTAGTGCAAAAATACTATTTTATGCCCGTCAATCTGTGTTATCTTTGGCATTTGGCATAGATTCAACTAAACAAATTATCAGGCTGCTAACATTAAGGTGCTTAAGGATACAATTTCAAATTGGTTCTTTGCTAACTTGTGTGTGTAGACACTGGTTCACCTCTTATGTTAGGTGTTGTTTTCTTCTTGAATGCAAAAAGGCATTTGTTTGAAAATGGCCAAATACAATGACTGGACTGAAAATGAGTGGAAAAAGCAGCCAGTGTCCAAAGAAAAATTCTTTGGACATTGTTCAAAGTCCTTCAGAAAGTCTGGAGAACTAATGCTCAAGACCTGGCTGCTCAAAATCAAAATATCACAAATGAGGGGTGGCTCAAAACATTTGCACACCACTGTAAAAAACAATTAGGTGGATAATAGGTCCCCTTGAACATCCATCCATCCATCCATCCATCCATCCATCCATCCATCCATCCATCGTCTTCCACTTATCCGGGGCCAGGTCGCGGGGGCAGCAGCCCAAGCAGAGAAGCCCAGACCTCCCTTTCTTCAGCCACCTCCTCCAGCTTGTCCGGGGGAACACCAAGCCATTCCCAGGCCAGCTGAGAGATATAATCTCTCCAGCGTGTCCTGGGTCTGCCCCGGGGCCTCCTCCCGGTGGGACATGCCCGGAACACCTCACCCAGGAGGCGCCCAGGAGGCATCCTTGTCAGATGCCCGAACCACCTCAACTCGCTCCTTTCAATGTGAAGGAGCAGCGGCTCTACTCTGAGCCCCTCCCGGATGGCCAAACTTCTCACCCTATCTCTAAGGATCCCCTTGAACAATATTGTTATAACTAATGAACCTGATACAACTGAATACTGGGGAAAAGTGACTTTTCATAGTTTTTTTTTTCTGATTTTAAGATGTGAAAAAGTTAAATCCTCTTCTTGAGGTACGAGATCAGCAAGCTTTTATAAAACCTTTTATAGAGAGAATTGAAAAGTGAGGATATCAATCTGAAGTTCAGATTCATATTTGTTTGATGAGGCTTTGGTTGTTGTTTCAGCATTGTGTTAGTTCTGTGTATGTAAACAGCAAAGGCGGAACAGACATTGTCAGCCCTTTTATGATAACCATACTTCTATAACGTCCACTGATGAGCCAACCCATCTCTTTATTTTGGCAGTTCCCGTGTGGGCAGTAGGAGCCATTGTTGTGGTGGTTCTGGTTTTGGTGGCATGCTTCATCTTCTGCATTTTTAAGAAATGCTTTGGGAAAAAGAAAAAGCCGAAGAAAGCGAGGGAGAGGAAGGCAGGTCGCCGCAGAAAGGAAAAGGAAGGTGAAGGAGAGGCTGGAGAGAAGGTACCCCTATCACTCTATTTTCAGTCAAATTAAACAATCTTACCAGCTCAAGATCTACAAGACGAATATCTGGTGTGTTTATTTTTAATCTTATAGGAGGGGGAGGTGAAGAAAGAAGGGGAGGAAGAAGAGAAAGAACAGGAAAAGTTGGGTAAACTGGAGTTTTCCTTGGACTACAACTTCACAGATGCTCAAGTAAGTCCTCTGTGGAAATGTCAAAATTCCTACCCTTTCTTGTTGACCACTTAAACCACTTAGACCAGTTCTGACCAGATTTTTATTTCATTTACAGTTTAGTTTTGATTTTTATTCCAGTTAACTAAAACATTTTTCTCACCTACTTTTAGTTTTTACTTGTAGGTAACTCTAATAACATTGATTCTGACACTTGTTCTCTTTCCTCTAAAGCTCATCGTGGGTATCCTTCAGGCTCAGGACCTTGCCGCTATGGACATGGGGGGAACTTCAGACCCCTATGTCAAAGTCTTTTTGCTGCCAGATAAAAAGAAGAAGTATGAGACCAAGGTTCAGCGCAAAAACCTTTGCCCTGTTTTCAACGAGACTTTCATCTTCAAGGTACCACTTGCCTTTGTCGACCGCTGTCAGGGTTTTGTCTTTGTCACAGCTCGAGTTGGTGCTTCGGGCTGTTGCTTTTCACGCTTCGCTGGGCACAAGTCCCCACTTCCTCTTCAGACTTTTCTTCCCCTTAATCAACCTCAATCTGTCCCTTCCCTCCCAAAATACCAATCCAGTGTGTTTTGAGATATCTGTTATCATTTTCCCCCTCTTTCTAGATTCCATACGCAGAGCTGGGTGGAAAGACTTTGGTGTTGCAGGTTTTTGACTTTGATCGATTCTCCAAGCATGACATGATCGGTGAAATAAAGATTCCCATGAACAGTGTTGATTTGGGCCAGCCAATGCAACAATGGAGGGATTTGGAGAGTGGTGAGAAGGAGGAGGTATGATGTACTGAATCTTTGTTTAAACATGTTTCAGCTCTTGAACCTTTCAATGGTAAAGATCTGGATAATAACCCTTTTTCAATATTCTCTTCACAAAATTTCACTCCAACAGGAAAAACTGGGTGATATCTGCATCTCATTACGCTATGTACCCACTGCTGGGAAACTGACAGTGAACATCATGGAGGCAAAGAACCTTAAGAAAATGGATGTTGGAGGTTTATCGGGTAATCGGGCCTCATGATATTATCAGTCAAATAAATTAATAATTAAATGCTCAAGTATCATAAGGAATTGAAATAGACATGCATGATGCAACTCACCTTCACTTCCTCTTTCACAAGACCCATATGTGAAGATTGTTCTGCAACAAAATGGGAAACGGATTAAAAAGAAGAAGACAACAGTGAAGAAAAACACACTCAATCCTTATTTTAATGAGAGTTTCAGCTTTGAAGTCCCCTTTGAGCAAATACAGGTACCCTTCATTACCAGTAATCAGTTTTGCAACACAAAGCACCGTGTGGACAAGCTTGTCTGGGTCATGCAAATTTCTTTTGCCTTTCAGAAAGTGCAGGTGGTCATCACAGTATTCGACTATGATAAACTTGGAAGCAACGACCCCATTGGAAAGACCTTTATGGGTTATGGAGCTACAGGAGTTGGACTGCGCCACTGGTCGGACATGCTTGCTAATCCCAGACGTCCAGTAGCCCAGTGGCACACTCTGCTGCCTGAAGAAGAAGTGGATGCGGCACTCAAAGCAAAACCTCGTTAGAGTCACACCTGAGTAGTGACTGCTGCCAATATGCTACTTGTTGTTAAACCCAACGTTTTCTTAATTTCCATTTTCTCCTTTCCATTTTGTTTCTCTTGAGACACTTTAATGTATGTGTGTGTCTGTAGGTGTGTATATATGCACCTGTCATATACAGACAATTTTTGATAATTGATTGTTATTAAAACCTTGTTTCTCCATATTTACCTCATACCATAAACCAAAATGACTGTCTTTATAAGCCTGGAAACCACATATCTGTAAATGTGCATCTCTTGTGTAGACCCATGCAAGGGTATGTTAAAAATGGATCAAAGAGAGTTTATTCACATAATTACTCAGTGGTGTGAACTGTTTTCTGGCTTGAGTTTATAGATCTTATGTACTTTGGGCCTTTTTGCTCATTTTCTAGTGTTGTGGTGCAATACCGTCGTGAAAAATACAAATAAACCTACAAAGGAATGTTTCACATTAATGCTCAGTTTCTTTTAATATACTGAACAAGCTTTAACAATGAAGGGACTCATAGAAGAGCGTACTGTGTAATTCAGTCTTTTCACCGGTAGATGGTGTCTATGTAGCCAAACGTGTTGCCTAGCAACAGAACCCAAACTTACTTTCAGCTTCAAACTTTTTACAGCTGTCGTCAAAGAGTCGGTTAGGTGAGGCTTAACAAACACCTTTTGATATGACCTGCTGTTTTTTAATTACAGCATTAAAGTCAGAGACACGCTTGTGCGTTTGAGTAATAGCTGTATGTTCAGGGCACCATTTAAAAGTTCTGTCGCAGTTGTCTACCTTTAGCTAAGCTGAGCTAAGCTATTTTATATGAGCCCTATTCCAAACGGCTTTGTGTTAAGATATGGTCGCTTGTCTACCGCCGTTTGTTTTGTCTTGATGTAACCCACCGGGGTGCACGCCTTCGTTTGTCTTTCTTTGCAGTATGAGTGCTGGACGGGTATCTGAGGGTGCGGGTTGCATCACTTGGTGGGGCTTCAGTCCTG
>VOQK01041080.1:0-16009 GCA_015052645.1 Benitochromis conjunctus
TGTTGTAGCTGGTTATAATCAGTGTGGAGTCCAGAACTGAGGTGAGAGCACTTTAATAGACTCTCAGCATCAGTGTTTACTACTGTTTCATTATTGTTAAAGCATCAAACACACACACACACATGTATGTGTATTTATATCCTGGTGGGGACATCTCATTGACATAATGCTTTTCCTAGCCGCTTACCCTAACCCTAACCATCAAAAATGAATGGCTAACCCTGACCCTTACCCTAAACCTAACCATAACCTAATTGTAACCCTGACACTAAAACCACGTTTTGAGTCTCAAAAATGCCTTCAACCCCATGGGGATCGGGATCTTCATTGAGTATAGTAAACTTCCAACTTTTGGTCCCCACGAAGGTGTTAATACCCGTCCACACGCACACGCACACGCGCACACACACGCACGCACACACTTAAAGCACTTTCTACTGTCTCATTCACACTTACTACCTAATACTCACACACATTTACACTCTGATTAATTCAAATTTAATTCAATTTTTTTTTTACAGCACCGAGTCACAACAACAGTCACCTCAAGATGGGTTATGTTGTAAAGACCCGACAATAATAGAGAGAAATCCCAACAATCAGATCCTTTTGAGCAAGCACTTGGTGACAATGGGAAGGAAAAACTCCCTTTTAACAGGAAACCTCCAGCAGACCCGAGCTAAGGATAAGGCAGCCATCTGCCATGACCAGTTGTGGGTGAAGGGAAGGGGGACAGAACAAAAGGCACACTCTGATAGAAGTTGTTTGTCAGTATCTTGAGCAAGAATACTACAGCATGCAGAGGAGCCACGGGTCAAACTGCCAACTTTCCGTTTAGTAGATGACCTGCTCTACCTCCTGAGTTACAGCCAGCACTCATGGATGTAAACATTTATCTTATATACAGTCCATAATGAATCTGACTGAGAATGACTTGTAACAGCTTATTGATTGACAGGTCACAAGATGTAAAGAATACCCTGTTTCACTCTGAAGTGAACCATAATTTACTAAATGAACTATATGATGTATTAAACAAGATGTAAAACTAGTAAGTTTAAGATAACTTAAAACTAGCAAGTTACTAGTAACTAGTAAAACTATCAGGGAAGGTGTTATGAGGTCATAAATCAGGTGAAAAGTAGAATCATTTTAATTTTCATAGACATCTATATGTAGTCTTAGTTCTTTACACAAATAAAGGAGTACCTCCTTGCTGGCTATTAGATTCTAGATTAGATTATTATTATTTATTATTATTTATTAGATTATTATTAGATTATTATTCTAGATTATAGATTATTCTCTATTAGATTATAGAGTCTTTTATAGATCTTTTCAGATCAGTATTGGCAGCTGTTTAATGACCACCAAAGGGAACTCCACTCCATTTTAAATTTAAATTCAGCTCGAGTGTACTTATTTTTAAATGTGCAATCTTCAGTAGACTAACAAAAATTTACATAAATTCACTGACAAATGCAGATAAACAGTAAGTCCACCATGAATCTACTACAGGTACTCACATCAGCCCCGTGGCCCTCTCGCAGATTGTAAGTCAGGTCATGTTGTATCTCGCTGATGAACTTCTGGGCATACTCAGGGTAAAGTCGGAGAACCTCTCGGAGACCCTTGAGGCTGATATACTGCAGGTCACAGTAAGTCAGGGCCTTGACATTAGCGTTGGTTTTGATCACTTGTTCCTTTGTCAGGGAGTCTGAGCCAATCAGATCTCCTTTACCTGTGTAGAGGGATGACAAAGTGAGTGTAACACAAACAAAAGCACAAAAAAGATGCACCGATACCTGCCTTTGAAGCAGCTGTTTAGAGGGAGCCTATTCTCACTAGCTGTCAGCACCTGAGAGAACATCATCAGCCATTAAGCATCACCATGGCTTCACACATGGCTTCACACACTGACGTTCTGAGCAGCACATCATCAAAGACAGAAGATTAAAGATTTGGACCTGTGAAATCATTTCAGCAGCAGCAGCGGGAACATGTGTTTGTATGTCTAATGTACCTGCAAACCCTGGAAATAAAAATGGGATGTCATTAAAGTTCATACGTGTGCGACGGTAGACAAGTGAATACTATTGGCAGCACAATGTAACAAAAAGAACAGACTCATTGGCCGAGGCAGGCTTTCACTATGCTGCCTACAAACACTGACTTCGTGTCATTGTTTCAGAACCATAATCATAAATGTTGTGTACATATGTGTGAAGGCAGACTAGTGAATATACCTAAATATCTGCATAGGATATGCTTGTTTAGCATGTGGCTAAAACACATTCTAACACACTGACCTGGTGGATGTTAAAGGTATATATATTTATCAAGGTTGGGCGATATCGTCAGTCCAATAAATGACGATAGGTGATATATTCGCACATGCGTGTTTAAAATTTATACGTTTTGTTTGGAGGGAATATTTTACCTTCTTTACTTGTTTGTTTCAGTATTAATATAGCTGCTTTTTGTATCATTCATTTATTTATTTGAGATGCGCCAAATCGCACAAAGACTTAACTTTACGTAGAAGGATTTAAAAAAATGTTCGCTGGAAGAGACATTTCGAATTTTAACACGGTTATAGTGGAAAAAAGAAGCCCGTTTCTCCCTGTTTTATTGTTTTATTTAAATAAAATGTTTGGGTTTTTTTCTGAACATAGGCTCCTGCCGTTCTTTCTTTCTGTTATGAGTTTGAGTAAACGAATTGCTGCATTTGTTCGCAGCTGAAGGAGGGTGCTGTTAAAACAGCGCTATTATTTTTGTTGACTGCTTCTATTAGCTTCAACCCAAATTATTAGCAAACTTTTTCATGAGCAAATCAATCAATCAATAAATCGCTCTTGTAAAAACGATCGGTGAAAGCCTATCGTCGATAGTCGATATATTCATCCAATCACCAAGCCTTAATATATGTATGTATACATACACAGACACCTTGGTGCAGATCCGACATTTCTGTGAAATAGTTGGGACAGAATCTATTTGAGAACCTAGTGAGGAGCAGAGTTTTGACTTAAGCCACTTTGTAAATGAATCACTAGAAGAAATTGTCAGACATAATAACAATGCTGGTTACATTACCATACCCTATATATGGTCACACAATATACAGTTAGCATACAACCATACAATGTATATGTGCAGCATTGTCATAGATTGCATCGATTACTAATTGAAGACACAGCGGGATGTTAAAAAGAAAATGGAAATGTGTTTGTGAGGCATTTGACAGACAAAGACCCCCCGCAGTATATGGGGGAAAAAAAGGGAAAAAGTCAAACAAAGAAGGAACGAGGCTGCACAGCCACAATGCAAAGAAAAGAAAGAGGGGGCTGAAGAAAAAAACAAGCAGGGAGAGAACAGAGACAAAACAGAGGGAGGCAGGGAGGAGGAGGGCAGAGGCGAGCAAGGACCTAAAAAGGGTGATGGAGTGCGGAGGTGGAGTGAGAAGAGGGAGGGTGTAAGACGAAAGAATCAAGAGAGAGCTGAGAGAGGAAGTAGAGAAGGACACAGTGTGGGGGAGGCTGCAGACTGGCATAAGAAGAAATGGAGGAGCGGGGTGAGAAAGAGTGAGGGAAGGGGGAGAGGCAGGGCGAGCAGAAGCTTGGCGCACGCCACGTGAGCGACAGCAGTTACTGGACTCGACCTTCTAGCCCTCCTTTGAACCTCAAACCACCTCCCTGTCCTGCTGCCTCTGCACTCAGCACCATCCAACTGTCATCTGCACCCCCCACCCCACCCCACCCCTGCCTCCCCAAAATCTGTGCTGCTTCTTAATTTGGCAAGATGGGCCCTTCTTATGCTCTGGCTGTCTGCCTATCTTGTTTACATCACTCACATTTCCTCTCCTCCACTTCTTTTTCCCCACCCTTTGCAGTCACAAAGATGACAGGTGACCAAGAGCGACAGCAGCAACAAAGAGCGGGTTTGCTCATAATCACAGCAAAATGTTAAACGGAGCGGGAGACAAACACTTGCAAGTGACATTTAAGTGCATGTATCTGTCTCGTCTTGAAAGTGTAGGTGAAAGTGATGAGAGCAGGGAACAGAGGCTTATCAAGGGAGTTCATTTTATCAACATCACTGATTTGATGCCTTGAGTATTCATCACTAGTTGTTTGCTCAGGATTTTTCTCTTGTTCTTTGTCTTTTTAAAGGCAAGTTTTCAATCAACATCTCATACGTCCCTCTTCTTATTTTACCCCTCCCATCTAGCCACCTAATAAATTAGGCATCTTGGTCTAGCATGCGGGTGTGATGAAATAAAAGGTCAATGTTTTTACTGGTGTCACATACTGTTAATTCAGTTTTATACTCACTGTGATTCTGTGTGATGGTCAAAGTAAAGGTCAATTGAAGTCCAAATTTACAGGCTAACGTAAGCAGTACAAGATGAAGAACATTAGCCTCGGTGTTGACTGGCTTGACAGATGCCTGCATCATGTGTAGGACCAACATGACCCACTATGATGACACCGAGACTTCAGATGAAGTAAATGGGTCCCTGAACTGATCTGGACTAGCGCAGTGTCTGCTCATGGAGACTGTAATCCCATTTTAATCTTTTTCTGTTTTAGTTGTTTTATTTTTTATCTATGATTTACAGGTGTCCTCTAAAAGCATTGCATGTTACATTGCATGCATGCAATCATCAACAGTTTTCTGAATTTATTCTATGACCATGGCAGATTGATAACTTGACGCTAAAATCATGCGGACTACTGTGATGTTGTCTGAACTGTTATTTGACCCCTTTGAAAATGTACATAAAACTCATAAAGACATCTTGATTGTGTGCAACTCAATTTATTTCAGACGAAGCGGCGTATGAGGATAGGCTTACTGAATGTGTGTTTTCTTTAGTCTGTTAAAAATATGGCTGTGCAGAATGGGCATATCGTGGGTTGCAGCTCTCAACCGAATTTAGTCTTTAAATCATGTTATTTCCAGGCGGCTACCTCTTTAGGGATAAAATGTTTTGGCTCTGATAAAGTTGTATGGCACTGTCTTGAAACACTATTATTGCTAATTAGTGTGTGGGTTCATGATTCAGGATTTTCGGCCTCATACTGCTGAACAAAATGAGAATGTAATTGTCTATGGCTGTGACTCTAATTTATCATGTGCAGTTGCACTTTGACACTCGATGATGTGAGACCGGCCATCGGGTTGCGATTAATCTGTTTTACTGTCTTCCAGGGTACAGAACAGTTCCTGGAAGCACACTGTACCACGATGGCCTCTACCAGTGCAAAGTGTTCTGTGGACTCTGGTCTTTTCACACTTCAGCATTAATAATCAAGGTGTTTTAATAATGTAAAATCTGTTTATTATTAATGCTGGCACAGCACCCCATTCTGTCTATTGATGTGTGTGTGTGTGTGTGTGTGTGCGTGTGCGTGTGTTCCGTGATCAAGATCAAATTCAGGCAGCATTTGGCATTTGAGGACAAATTCACTTCATTTCCCTTTGCATCGACACACAGTGAACAGGTAAACACCATTAATTCATACAACTTGACCTTTTGATAAACTGACTTGCAACATGTGCATCTATCCTTGCCATTAAATAAATGCACATAAATTCCCCCCTTATCTCTCCATGTACTGCACTGTCTTTGCCATTCCCATGAACACACCTCACAGGAGCTTGTCTTGTTTGCATGCATCAGAGTGTTAATGGTAGATAGAAAACACATGGACTGATTCTTACATAGTGCTTTTTTACTCTCCCAGAGCACTCTATACATTCACTTTCTTCTATCCTTGGAAGAAACATACTAATGTTAGTTAGTAACATTAGTATGCTTATGCATCAGAGATACTTGCCATGCAGACTGGGGGAGCCAGGGATCAAACTACCAACCTTTAGATTAGTAAGTGACCTGCTCTACCACCAGAGCTAAAGCCACCCTGAAAAGCAACTGACTGAATGTAACACACTGTACAAGTAGAAAAGCAGAAAAGCACTATACAAGAACCAATCCATGTACAGTGCTTTTGAATGAAATAGATGCCTGTAACTATGTTCCTAAGTTTGTTTTGCAGTGCAACTTTCATGTCACACAGACCAGAAAAGATTAAAGTAAAAAAAAGAAAGAAAAAAGGAGTGCCCGTGCTTTCCTAATTAAAGAATATGAAAGAATAAATGAAGTGTGAATTGTATTAAGGTGGAAACATAGGATGTAATGGTATGCTGGTGGTTGTGATATTCATGTCTGTGGTAAAGGCGGCCTTGCAGAGCATGACTCTCTGGGTTTCCACCCACACTCTGTCTGCAAATTCAGCCCTGTTTAATATTAGGCTTCTGCCTTCACATCCCCAGAGACTAACATGCACTCACACTGCATGTGCACACACACGCTGTATTAGAAAGGTTATGCATTTCCCGTACATCTTTGTGTCTTTTTATGTGTGATTTTGTTTTTGTTTCTCAGCTCTTTTGTTTGCACAGTTACATCCTTTACTACTACTTCTGGTGCTGCGCACTACATTTAGAAATGTGGAGAGTGAACTGAGGTTAGGACCAAACTGCTCTGTGGTCTGACAAGTCACAATCTGAAATTCAGCTGGAAAAATCATGGACGCTGGACTCTCCAACCTAAATCGTTTTCAGCATAAAAAGCCACCACCTGTTATGGCTTCACTCAAACAGCATGCACATCTAGAGGCACCATTAGTGTTGGAACTTGATGCATTTTTCCTTCTGTTGGCTGTTCCATTTAGGAGTTGCAACAGTAGATCATCTGCCTCTATCTGGCCCTACCCATAGCATCCTCTTGTGTTACATGTTGTCCATCACTACATCCATGAATCTTCTCGGTAGTTTTCCTCTTTTCCTTCTGTCTGGCAGCTCCATCTTCAACATCCTTTGTCCAGAACGTTCCCCATCCCCTCCACTCCACAGATTTGCTGCATATTCAGGTTTTAAAGTAACATATTCTGCTTTTGAGAGCTTGTTTTTTGAGGGAAGGTCTTGCTTGTTTCAAAGTACATTCTACATGTATCAATACAGGATTCAATTCACTTCAGTTTTACTTACATAGCGCCGATTCACAACAATAGTTGCCTCAGGGCTCTTTATGTTTTAAGCTAGGAAACTACAGAATCAGAGAGAAAATTCCAACAACAGACTACCTCTGAGCAATACTTGGTGACAGGAGGAAGGCTGAACTCCCTTTTAACAGGAAAGGCATGACTTTGGGGTGTTAAACCTGCATGGAGTCCAAACCTGCCACCTATTACAGAAAAAAGCAAGAATGAAAATATACTGATACTTGAAAGTTGAAACCACTGGTCTGAGTTCCCAAACACTTTACAGTGTTCTGAACAGAAGAGAAGATCCAGTACAGCGTACTGTTTGCCCCTGTCCTTTTGCTGCCATCAAGTACGAAGTGACCATATACACCAATCAGGCAGAACATGATGAACACTGACAGGTAAAGTCAACAACACTGATTACTTCTTCATCGTGGCACCTGTTAGTGGCTGAGACATATTAGGGAGGAAGTAAACATTTTGTCCTCAACGTTGATGTGTTAGAAGCAGGAAAACGGACAAGTGTAAGGATTTAAATGCTTCACCTAATGCTCTCACACAGTTTTCTAGTCACCATTGTCTTTGACAATAGTGATTAGAGGACTGGGTCAGAGCATCTCCTAAAGCCCTATTGGGTGTTCCAGGTCTGCAGTGGTCAGCATTAATCACAAGTGGTCCAAATAAGGAACAGTGGTGAACCAGCGAGAAGGTCATGGGTGACAAAAGCAAATTGTGGATGCTACTTTGACACACACCTAACCACTGTTGCAGACCATGTACACCCTTTCATGGAAACGGTACTCCCTGATGGCTGTGGCCTCTTTCAGCAGGAAAATGAACCCTGCCACAAAGTAGCAGAATGGTTCAGGAATGGTTTGATGAGCACAAATACGACTTTGGGGTGCTGACATGGCCTCCAAATTCCTCACACCTCGCTCCAATGGAGCATCTGTGGGATGTGTTGGACAAACAATCCATGAGGACCCTCACAGCTTACAGGACTTAAAGGATATGTCGCTACCATCATTTAGATAAAACAGCTCACCTTCAGGGGTCTGGAGTGCATGTCTCAATAGGTCAGGACTGTTTTGGCAGCAAAAAAAAAGAAGTTGTTCTTCAGTTCAACATTTGTTGTGTTTTCTCTGCTCTCCCTCAGTTACAAATAGGGTTTAAAACTTTTGCCAATTGCTGCATTCGGTTTTACAATTTCCACAGACTCACAACTTTTATTGGCAAAGAGTTCGTGCCTTCCTACACAGCACACCCAGAACCGGTCGCAAGAGCAAGCTGCAGGATTCAAAAACATTTCCGAACTACATTTGGAAATGTCTGAGGTAATACTGTATACCAAGCTCATACTTATGTTTTCTAACTGGCATGTGGCTAGTAAGAAAAGATTAGCTCCAAGACACCCACAGTACTTCACCCTGCACCAAGCTGTAATTACAGCTCTTGGCTGTCATTGAAGACATCTGACAAAAAATATTTTGAAAGCTACTAACACACATGACAGCTCATACAGCAACATTAATCAACTTTGATGCACCTTCATACCTATTTCAAGACAGCTCATTACTTTCCATGCTTCTTCAAATCACTTTTTAATGTTTCAAATGTTTGTAAGATTTCCGTGATGTGTGAGAACCTTGATAGTTGCATCCTTGAACATAAATCGTGTAACCATAAACGAATCACGGTGAGATTCTGAAAGGTCTTCGCTTTTCAGGTGCCTGTGAGAAGTCAAGCTCTGAGGTGGAGGTGTTACAGGGGAGCTACATCTCCGATGTAGCTCCCCTGGTGTGGGACGTTATTCACTCAAGTGTGTGAGAAGAAGCTCCAGTCACTCTACTGAACATGCCAGCAGTGCTTAGCTAGAGTGTCAAGATGTGTATAAGTTTCAAATTAAAAGGGACCTATTAATTGTTTCATTCGATCTCTGCGCAGCGCCTTGGTTCATCCTCTCGCTTAAACAAGCTGTTTAAAGTTCATGCTCTGCCAACAACTTAATCACTACTAAACATCTCATAAGTACTTATGTCAATTATGTAAACTAGCTGAAAGAAACATGTTTTCCAAAAGAGCTGTGTGTCTTCTAATCACTTGTGAAAACCCGCTTCTCTCAGACACCAACCTCCATGGCTGAAAAACAATCGTGACAAAAACTGCAATCCCCACTTGCTCAAGTAACACATTACTGTGCTGAATTCAGTAACCAAAACTGATGAAATCAGACACTTGTGCCACAATCAGCTGACTTCAATTCATATATAGGTCTGCAACTTCAGAAGAGTGGGGACGCGATCATTCATTTTATTCTTATTGCACAAAAAGACACGGATGTGAAGTGGAAATCAGCACCCAAGCTGGGAACAGCTATCCACTGCTGACATCAGCTCTTCCAGGTATGTGCAAAGACCGAATGCCAACACAAGGCTGGTCGTGAGGAACCCCAGAAATAGAGCGCATGCTGCCCACAGCCAGGCAGCCAAAAGCTTGATTTTCAGCAGGTAATAAAAGCATGTGATGAGCCGTGTGGCTTGTACAATTGTAGTCTGCATCTGAACGTGTTTCTTCAATAAAACCATTGTAGCCAGATTTTTCTGAGTGCTCTTTGGGCTGGTTTCCACCTTTGCTGTTCATATTAAACACTAAAACTGTCCACACTAGTACAGTGTGTGAGATTCAAGCCAGAAAATTCATCTATACCTGTTATATACATCAGCCAACATTATTATGTGTACTGTTTATGCCTCACCACCACTTTGTGGTCGCTCTTCTCACCTGTGTGAATTATGGCGTGTGACAAGAGTGAAACACAGCCGCTGGCGTGTGCTTTGGTATTGTCGTGCACCTCTGGATTTAACATGACCGGGCTGGAGCCACACGTGTATGAGCGGGTCTGTGAGTGGTGTTTTAATGACATATCAGTGGTGCAGCACCGAGATTCTCTGATGGCAGTGCAACAGTGAGATAAGGTGAGCTGTTCTTTGGATAGCTTTGAAAAACTTTAGAAATCTCTTCATGTTTTCACTTCTACTCTGATTCCATCATTGATGCCGTGATTTTTTTTCCTGAATTTCAGCACTGATTGCACAGGAGTGTGTACTCATTCATGTGATTATTCACACACACATCAACCATAACTGTGGCTTTATGCAACTAGAAAATACACTATATTGCCAGAAGTATTCACTCACCATCGAAATCAATGAATTCCTGTGTTCCAATCACTTCCATGGCCTCGGGTGTATAACATCATGCAGACTGCTTTCACAAACATCTGTGAAAGAATAGGTCACGCTAAGGAACTCTGGTGTGGTACTGTAAAGTATGCCACCTGTGCAACGAGTCCAGTGGTGACATTTCGTCGCTACTTCCACAGTCAACTGTTAGTGGGATTATAAAAAAAGTGGAATTGACTGGGAAAGACTACAACTCACCCACAAAGTGGTAGGCCATCTAAAATCACAGAGTGGTGTCAGGGGTCACCAGCATTCGGCAGTCGATCGCTCCAAACTTCATGTGGCCTTCAGATTAGCTCAAGAACAGTAGAGAGCTTCATGGAATCGATTTCCATGGCCGAGCAGCTGCATCCAAGCCTTCCATCACCAAGCAAAATGCAAAACATCGGATGCAGTGGTGTAAAGCACACCGCCACTGGACTGCAGTGGAGATATGTTCTCTGGAGTGGTGAATCATGTTTCTGTGTCTGGCAATCCAATGGATGAGTCTAGGTTTGCAAGGGGAACGGTACTTATTGGACTGCATCATGCCAAGTGTACAGTTCGGGGGATTATGGTGTGCGGTTGTTTGTCAGGAGGGGCCCCTTAGTTCCAGTGAAAGGAACTCTTAATGTTTTAGCATAGCAAGACATTTTTGACAATTTCACGTTCCCAACTTTGTGGGAACAGTTTGGGGATGGCCTTTTCCTGTTCCAACATGACTGCACACCAGTACACAAAGCAAGGTCCATAAAGACATTGATGAGCTAGTTTGGTGTGGAAGAACTTGACTGGCCTGCACACAGTCCTGACCTCAACACAACAGAACACTTAATTAATTAAGTGTACTAATTAAGATAATGAAGAGGGGAGACTGAGAGCCAGGCCGTCTCGTCCAACATCAGTGTCTTACTCATAAATACACTTCTGGAAGAATCATTAAAAATTCCCGTAAACGCACTCCTAAACATTGTGGAAAGACTTCCCACGAGTGCTACTGTTGTTATAGCTGCAAAAGATGGGCTTACATGACATTAAACCCTATGGAATATAAATGGGCTGTCATTAAAGTTCATATGTGTGTATAAGTAGACAAGTGAATACTATTGGCAGTATAGTGTAACAAAAAGAACAGACTCATTGACTGAGGCAGGCCTCACTGACTTTCACTATGCTGCCTTCAAACACTGGCTTGGTGTCATTGTTTCAGAACCATAATGATATATATTGAGTGCATATGTGTGCTGTATAGAAAAGGGATTTAAAAAATGTGTAAAACAGTTGGACCATCTACTGAAAACTGTAGCTTCTCTCCCTTGCCAGCAAAACTCCCTCCATTGTAATTACAGAGCCACAAGATTCATTCACTGCAGAGGTTTCTGATACATTTTGCCATCTATGCTGTACGCTGTCTAAGGAATAAAGCTCTCCAGCCTCATCTGATTCTTAGATTATTGAAGTTACCGACAGCACAAAGATTAAACAGAAGTGCCAAGCTGCCAACAAAAATCCTCATTCATTCATTCATTTTGTTATAGGTGCATCAAGTGTAACAGAGTAAGTGTAACCTGTTTCACCTCTGCTCGCAGTAAATAGAAGATGATTCTGTAGCGCTCGCAGGATCAACACTGTGGGAAATCATTACTCTCTCGGCTTGTATCAAGCTTGGTAACGACTCTTTAGAGCAGCAGAGCATAAACAGCTGCTCTTTATCAGCTCACCTTCAACCTTGTCTTCCCTTTTGTTTGAACACACACACACACACACACACACACACACGCCTGTCTTTATGTCCTGCATTCCCTCGCCTTTCTTTTTTTCGCCATCATCAATCTGAATTTCCATTAAAAACTCCAGATCAGGTTGCTCTGCAGGTCTGAACCAGCACTGTGAAATTATTTTAACTGTAATCACTGAACTGAGAGATGATCTCTCTTTCCCCCGTCTGAAGTCCATACTTCGTTAGCAGCAGTTAATATCAACACAGGCACACATTCAGCCGGCACATTCTCAAATGAACCATTATCCCCCTTCGTTAAATATTCAGCACGGTGTCCCGCAGATCATCTCACATCGTCACATCTTAGTTTCAAAGATTAGCGTCTGTCAGAGCCGAGGGCGTCCCGTGTAGTTCTCACTCAGGTCTGTGTCCTTCCTTCAAACAACAGAGCATCCTAATTGCATATTCGTTTAATTAAGTAACCATGTGATCTTTTTTTTTTTTTTTGCAGTTTGGCAGTCACCAAATCAAAGCGCACACTCCACGATCCCATTTTTTTGTTAACTTGATTGAGAAATGTTGTTATCCTTAAACAGACTGACATGACATCGTGTTCTCTGGCTTAAAGATAACTATACTCTTTCTCTGACTTACCCAGTATAGCCAGCACAGTGTTGTCTTTCAGGACCTCCATGGAGCCTGAGCAGACGAAATAGATGGCCTGCAAGGCGTCTCCCTGCCGGATGAGGAACTCCCCTGGAGCACAAAAGGAGGTCTTTATGATGAGGGACAGGGAACGCAGGCAGCCCCTGCTGGCTGACTCAAACAGAGGCAGCTGGAGCAGCTCCTTGTTCAGGTGCATGGCGATATCAGCCCTCAGCTCATCTGGGAAGTCCTTCAGAAGCTGTGAAGTGAAAGGTCATGCTGAACAACTGGTCTTTACTATAAAACAGGCTTCCACATAGTTTTATACAAAAAAATTGATGCAGGCTTAAAGAGCCTCTCCAAATGTAAAAATGTGATAACCCCACAGAAATCCCAAAAAGTTGATTGTGTTCATCTGAACGTAGCTTTTTCAGTGGGAGAAACGTTTCGTTACTCATCCAAGTGACTTCTTCAGTCTCAGCTGACTGCAGGTTTCCAACCTTATAAACAGCACATTTGCGCAATGACTGAAACTAGCACCACTGAAGGGACAATGGGCTGGGAGGTCAGTTCCTTGATCATTAATATGCAAATTCTCACAACCATTGATCAACAACTACTGATCAAGGCCCACTGATAAAAGAACATTGGATGAGTGATGAAACATTTCTCCCAGATGAACAGAATCAACTTTTTGGGATTTACTTACCTGTATGATTGAGCATGCATCAAAACCCTACAGAAAGTTCAAAGTACTCAGTGGGTCTCTCAAATCACATGCAAGATCAGAGAAACATGTAAAACATGCTGAAATAATCTAGGACTACTTTTTTTTACATTACTCAGGGTTGCTAGAGGTATGTTAAGTCCTTTATTTTAGCATATTTACTTGCCTCGGGCAAGTCTTTTCAAGCTGCAACATATAAATAAATAATTCCAATAAGTCGGATTTATTTATAATTGAGAAAATCTTAAAATTAGAGTCAGAAAAAAATGTTCCAGATTTGACACCTTTTTCTAAAAGCACGGGTGACCTATGCTATTCTGTTCCTGTAGCTCACAGCTTTACCAGTGACGTGTTAAAGTGCTTAGGTGTACGAACTGGGAGGTGAGCTGATAAACTTCTCAGGGACAGTGAATGAAAATGGTTGTAATTCTTATACAATTCTTGCTAAATTTGATGTAAAACCTGTTCATTTCAAGCTGAAAGTCTGCACTTCAGTCAATTTGATTTAAAATCCACTCTGGTGGAGTATAAGAGGCTAAATCACAAAAAACTGTGTTTTTGTGCAAGAAATTATTTGACCTAATTGTATTCTCAAAGCAGGCCTCACAATTTAATCTCAAGTTGTACATTGGACCACAATTTGATTTCAGACTAGCTACAATGTCACAAATCCCTGTTCTCAACTCAGGTTGTACATAAAACGTCCAGCAGATAACAAGACTTCCAATGCTGAACTCTGGACACTGAACAGTGAAGCTGTTTAGTGGAGTGCATCTTTAAGCTATCACTCTGGAGAACAGGACTATAAACTCTATGTAAGTAGTGCAGCATAAAGAGCAGTTTTAAATCACTTATGCACACGCTCTTCTCACCTCACTAACGTCGATCCCGTTGTTGACCGACCACATAGTTTGGAAACACTCCAGCATGCGCTGCTCCAAAGCCTTGGGCAACCGATGGACTCTGATGAAGTCCTTCAGGTCCTTGGTGCGGGTGTGGTAAAGCGAGCGGCGCGAGTACATCCTCTGGATGATAGCCGTCACGTTGCCAAACACAACTGCATGCATCAGTGCTGGACACAGAGGAAAGGTTTCTTTAATGTTCTCTGTGCGGTTCTAGTTTGATACAGAATTAATTACTGCGACTTGATTGGCTTCTTTCTAGAAGAGACCTCAGGAAAGTCCCATAAGACTTCTGCATAGCAGGAAGCTTTATGGGATGTCTTTACAAGCCCTGAGAAGTTAAAAAGCACAGGGCTTAAAACGACTTAGCTGCTCTAAAACCACTGTGAAGCACTGCCTCAAGTAGATTACGGTTTTCACAGGATGGCAGAAACACACTGCTGAAAAATAATCCCACTGTTCATCCATCCATCCATTCACTTCCGCTTATCTTTCTCAGGGTCGCGGGGGGCGCTGGAGCCTATCCCAGCTGTCTTAGGGTGAGGGCCAGGGTACACCCTGGACAGGTCGCCAGTCTGTTGCAGGGCCCCGCTGTTCAGTAAACCTTTTATTTCTAATCAACACAACATGGATAAGAACAACTAAATTATTATTCCAACCAAACAGCTCTGACCACACACACACGGTCTTAATGTGAGCACAGCTAACCAGCAGCCATCCCCAAAGACTGGAATTGTTTCATAATGCACTTTTCCTGAGGGAACTACACAGCAGTTTCTCTTCCTAAAAGCAGTTTGAAAAGCTGCTGAAACAGCAGTCAGGCCATGGGGACACTTACACGGTCCACTGACAGCCAGACTAATGGCTTCATTTTATAAAGAACTGTGCTTTTTAAAACGCTGAATTATCTCTAAGTTATAGCACATAGTATCTCTGTGCAGCAGCTTACCACGAGAGAGCATTAAACTATGTTTAAGGAAAAAATTTAGTGAAGCCTACTCTACTAACTATCTATCTAACAGCAATCTCCTTTAATAAAGAAATATATACATATCACTGTGGACGCAGCGTTATTAAGAATCAGTGAAATACACACATAAAACATGTGACATACAAACATTCAGTTGAGTGCCTGTGTGTGTGTGTGTGTGTGTGTGTGTGTGTGGCGGGGGGGGCAATGGAAGAAGTTGCTGACATCCAGAAGCCCCTACCAGTGGCTGGACAAAGCTTGACTGAAAGACAGCACAAATCATGGGAGAGCACAGCAGCAACCTCTAACAACAGGATCCATAGAGGCAGGGGTCTACCACACCAGGCAAGACCCCAATGCAGGCTTTGCAAAGATGCCCCTGAGACAATCGAGCACATTACAGGGTACAGGATGCTAGCAGGCAGGGAATACATGCTATAACCAAGTGGCTGGCATATTATAAAGGAACACGTGAGCTGAGTATGGCCTGGAAGTCCTGAAGTCAATATGGAATATGTCCTCTACAGTGGTGGAGAATAACCAAGCTAAAATGCTGTGGGACTTCCAGATACAGACAGAGAAACTGGTGATGCTAACCAACAGGACAATTATAGTGGTGGACAAGCAGAGGACGAGGGCTGTAGTGATAGATGTGGCTATACCTCTACGTATAGTTAATGCTGAAACTGTGGCTAATTTTTCTGCGTCTTTCCTGAATTCTGCATCGACTACTTTTGATTGTTTTACCTCTCATATGGTTGATGACTTTGCT
>VOQK01041083.1:0-18519 GCA_015052645.1 Benitochromis conjunctus
TCCTCCTCTCCTCTCCTCTCTTCCTCTCCTCTCTTCCTCTCCTCTCCTCTCCTCCTCTCCTCTCTTCCTCTCCTCCCTTCCTCCTCTCCTCTCTTCCTCTCCTCTCCTCTCCTCTCCTCTCTTCCTCTCCTCTCCTCCCTTCCTCCTCTCCTCTCCTCTCTTCCTCTCCTCTCCTCTCCTCTCCTCTCCTCTCCTCTCTTCCTCTCCTCCTCCTCTCCTCCTCTCCTCTCTTTCCTCTCCTCCTCTCCTCTCTTCCTCTCCTCCTCTCCTCTCAGCTCTCTGATGTTCTCAAAGAACCCACTTCATGTTTCTTAACTTCCTCCCTCTCTCTCTCCCCCTCTCTCTCTCTCTCTCTCGCTCTCGATTTGTTTTTCACACTTTGAGACACTTTGATGTGATTTTTTTTCCCTCCTTTGATCAATCACAGAAAGGCTGTTCAATGGAACTGGAATCTCAGCGGACAGGCAGATTTAAAAATAATGAGAAAGCGTTAAGAACATGAATGTGGATCTGAGAAAGGCACAATCCCATTTTGTGTTTTTCTAAATATTACAACTGAACTGCTAATGTCTCCTTTAATAAACCACATTAATGTATGTCTGTGGTCTATAGGAGAAGTGAAAAATATAAAGCATACGTTAAATTAGGAATGCAAGGCATGCTTGATATTACGGAGACAGAGGTGAGGAATGCCCCCCCCCGCCATGTCCTATGCAAATGAAGTGGGCTGCCTGCTACAGTAGGAGTCATTGCTAGTCTCCTCACCCATCCACCAGGCTTAGCATGTAATGAAACAGAGGCCTTTGGCTGAAATGACCTTTCCCATTCACTGAGTTTCCACCTGCTGATTTGCACACACACCTTAACATGTGAGTGAGGAGATGGTAGTGGGAGAGAGGACGATCACAGTGAAGACAACGGAGAAAAAAACAAGAAGAGCTGGGAAAATAGCTTTTGAATTACAAAGGTAATATCAATCGATGCTGAATTACACTTCTGATTTCCATCAAAGCAGCCAGTTAAAGCCAGGAACCATATTCCTCCTGTTCTGTCAGCGTCTCTGCGTTCAGCATGTAGACTGAGATTGTTTTTTTTTTCTATTTCTCTGATCTTTTTTTTATAAGCGTAAGTAAGCGTGTCAGGGAGATGCAGATTCTTTTCATAGCTGGATTAATGGATTTCATTCCTGCCTGTGTTTTTCATGAAGGAATCTTAATTGGACTCTCGCTGCCATACAAACATATGTGAGCTCCCCATCAACCCGCCCCACACGCCAACCGTTGCTTTGTGAGTGGGGGAGGTGGAGAGTGCAAAGCTCTGTGTGCGACTTAGAGAGAGGAGGAGGAGGAGGAGAGTATGTGATGATGGATGAAACGATCCACAGCAGCAGATAAAGGCCAGGTAATATTTCCACCTGCAGATCCACATCGTGTCAGGTTCAAGGCCCCTCAGAGCTAATTGAGTACGAACGTTATATCTGCGGCTGAATAAGACGTCTTTCCAAAGCCTAGAGTTCGACGGCTTCTAGCCGACATGTGGTGGCACCGTTTAGTGGCATTGCAGTAAAGCAGTGTGTCCTTTATTTATCAGAGTTGGAAGATAAGGACGTGAAGGTCTGGAAAGGTTTGCAAAACAGAACAATAACCAGCTACTCTTTAAAAACCAATTTTCAGCATGTGGTCGACCCCGTTTGCAGATCTCATGCAACCGTGCTGCAGAACTGTGCAAATTCTCTCTCATTAAGACATTTTTGCATATTGTTAACCATTTCTAAAACTGCCAGTGATGTAATCTAACCATTATAAGCCACGTCCAGAGTGCACAGCCAGCAGGAGTGGGACAGCACTAAACAGATGTAACGTGAGAGGCAGCAGAGGAGACCCCCATAGAGTCCTGTGTAATGTAACTGCAGCCCGTGCATTTGTGCGTTTGTCACACTGTTTACTCGTGAAAGCTACATGTACTGAACAATGTGCGCTGGCCTTTTCTTGATGTAGTGTGTAATGAATGTTCAGGTGTGTGGTTGTGAGCACAGGTAAAACGTCTACACTGAAGTTTTGTGAATGTAGTTTGAAAACTGGATTCTTGGGAAACTGACACCGTAAAACGCACACAGTACGTGGGCAGTAGAGGCACATCTGATCCTATTAAGCATGTCTAATTTGTTTGTTTCTCAGCTCAAACATGCTACATTTAGCTTGTTTTTAAGAGTCACGGTTCTGTCCATCGCTGTGTTTTTGCCACCAGCCTCATTCAGCTGTAGAAGAGGCGTGGCCAGGGTTATTTATCAAACCCTGCTCGTGATGCGCTCTCATTATCCCTGAGATTCCTCAGGATTCCTCACTTGCTTATCCTCACTTTATTTACCATTACTGTCACTCCATCACTCCTTTTTTTATTTTTATTTCCATGTATCCGCACACATCCCTCCCTCCTTCCCTCCTCTTTCCCAGCTGCCCTGAGATTCATTGTGGCATTGACAGAAAGACCTCTCCCGTCTCCCTCTGAATGCTGGGAGTGATGTATATCACGGATCAGCGGTTTTTGCTGTCTCCTTCCCCCAACTGGCTGAAAATGCAGCGCTTGAGCCGCCGTGCGTCCATGCATGCGTTTCAAAGTCTAACGTTTACAAGGCAGACAACCTGTCTCGCTTCTCTCCTTTGCCTGTCCTTCAGACGAGGGTCTCGCAAATCAGGCATTTGAGCGTCACCGAATACATCTGTCTGCAGACTCATCAGCATGTAAATGAGTTGGCAAACAATTGCGAGAAGCAGGGATAATCAAAGCAGGAAGACAAAAGGCCTGATGAATAAAATTAATTTGAGATAATCTTCTATCATGACAGTAATCATAAGCTGTTTTTTCCCCCTAACCTACACGTTGTAATCGGTGTAAGTCATAGGAGGTGAAAGCAGCTGTAACTGCCATCGCCAAACCATCAATCAGCAGAAATCTCATGAGTTTGTGCACATCTGCGGTAGTTTGCAGAGCTATTCCAAATTTTCAGTCTTGACATCTGCGTTTGAAGTTTCCGCCATTAAAAACGGCGAGCAGACTTTGGGTGTTGTGTCTGCCTAATGTGGAGGGTTTGTGCCATGCAGACAGTGGCAGTGATCAACACGGCCCATTAGGAATGCAGCAGGCTGCACTGTATCTAGGTCACAGCCTGAGCCACCTACTGTAGCTCCTCTGCTGATAAACCCTCTCCTCCTCCATCACTGGGTGAGGGTGTGTGGACAACATACTGTGATCAGGCGCAGCACTATGAGCACTGTGAGGGGAAGCAAATAACACATATTATCTGTTCATCTGGGCACCTGTTAGTGGGTGGGATATATTAAGGAGCAATTGGACATTTTTTCCTCAAAGTTGATGTGTTAGATGCCACTCTGTGATGGCTAGAGGTTTGTGTCAGGGTGCATGTGTGTCGCTTACCTGGGGAACGCCTGGCACCAAGGATGCACTATGCAAAGAAAGCAAGCCGGCAGAGGCAGTGTGACACTTTGGTTAATGTTCTCCTGGGAAAACTTGGGTCCTGCCATCCATGTAGATGTTACTTTGCCACATCCCAACCTGCTTCGAAGCAGAAAAGGTTCAGGAATGGTTTGAGGAGCACAAAAAGGAGTTTGAGGTGTTGGCTTGGCCTCCAAATTCTCCAGATCTCAGTCCAATCAAGCATGTGTGGGATGTGCTGGACAAACAGGTCAGATCCATGGAGGCCCCAGCTCACAGAACCACAGCACACCCTCAGCGGTCAGAAAGTCAAATGGGATTGTATATGAACTTTTTGTCTCTCATCTATAATTTGTGGCTCTTAGTAATTATATGTTTCTGTTTTTTGTGCAACACGAGAGAAAGAAACTGTGCGAGACGGGCAATGAAAATAATAAATCAGACAGAACATCATCACACGGAAATATGATCCGAAGCTACACACAACGACACGCAGCTACACACAGCGACACGCAACTACACACACTCAAAGCCTCAATACCTGAACTTCCCTCCAAGCTGCTCAAGTGCTTCTGTGTAAATTGTCCTTCAGAAACTCCCTCCTCGCTGCGCTCATACACTTTAACAAATGGATGTATGAATGTGTTTAGACTGTTTATTTGTGTAGTAATGAGAGGCTTTAATCAGGGGTGTCATGGGTTTGAATTGTTCCTCCGAGTGTGCGCGGAAACTCCCCTCCCCTCCGAACAATCGCACGCACACACAACTCTGTGATTTATGCGAAACATTAAAGGCAATCATGTTGGGCTGGGCCTTGTCCTTTGTATTGCACAGGCTGCTTGAAATATGGAAAAGCCGAGCTGCTCCCTGATATACAGACACACACACACACACGGGTGTTTGTGTGTACGGTCTTCCTCTTAAATATGAATAATTAGTGCAGAATAAATGAATGGATTGTGGGTTCTTGTTTTGTTTTCTTGCTTTCTTGCAAATACACAACCCACACATGGAGACGTTTTGATTGTAAATAGATATGCGGACTCTCCCACACAGACGTGCGCGTGTGTTTAGTTCAGCAGCGGCTTTGATTCTCATAGTTGATAGTTTGGAGGCAGAGAAACAGCCTCAGCTATTCACAGTGATGTACAGCCTCAATAAAAACATGTATAAAAATATGTAAATAAAAACCGAATGCAACGATCCCAAAAAATCTTATGAACCCAGATTTTATTGACAATAAAACACAAGAAACTTCAAGTGTTGTAAACGGAGACATTTTAGTGTTCAGTGAGAAATATTAGCTCATTTTGGATTTGGTGACGGTAACAGTGGGTCAATAAAAGGCTCGAAAAGTAAGTGGTGCTAAAAGGGAACAGCTGGAGGAACATCGTATGACTGATCAGGTTCACTGGCAGCACGTCACTAACATGACTGTAATACAAAGGGCATCTTAGAGAGGCAGCGTTTCTCAGATGTAAAGATCGGCAGAGGTTCACCAATCTGCAAAAGCACTGCATCTGCGAATTATGGAGTAGTTTCAGAATGATAATGTTCAATGCCAGACTATCTAATCTACAATATAGAGTTATCATAGGTCTTAATATCAAAAGGGTCAGAGAGTGGTCTTTGGACAATCAGTCTTTGAGCTTCACTGCATGAAAAATGGAAGTCGCTGCACGGGCTTCAGATCACTGTGCCATCCACAAATGCAGGTCCAAGCATTTTCATTTAAAATGGGCCGAGGCGAAGCGGAAACGGCTCTGCGATCAGACAGATTTAAGTTTAAACCGTGGACACCGCATCGTCCTGACTGAATAGACGAGGGAGCGTCGTATCCGTGCGTTTGGCATGGTGTCTGTGACCAAAGAGAACATTTCTCTGCTAAAATCTCACATGCTGGAATTACAACATTTAAAAGAAAAACCGAGTTAAGCATGTTGGATAAAGTCTGTAAAAGAATAGTGAGGAGAGGGGAAAAAAACGGGAAGCTTGACTGACAGAGAACAGGAAATGCTGTCTGAGATGGCAGGAAAAGGGATGCATTTTAAGACCAAAACCAATTTTCGACAGGGTGGTATGGCACCAATGTCAATGCACCTGTCAGGGAATTCATTTCCATTCAATAACCTCTTTATGGTGAATGTGTGGAGACACTGATATTGTTGAGAAATAGAACGTTTAAGCAAAATGATCCCAGATTGCGTTTGGCTCATATACTCCTAAAATAGTTTTCTTGTCGTTATTTTAGTGTGGGGAGAAAAAACCTTTAAAACACACAAAACATTCCAGAAACCGGTCGATCCCCGACTGACGGCTGTCGTTGCTGTTCAGCTCACAGACCTAAGAGGGCTAAAACTTTCCTGGGGCATTGTCCCCCTACCGGGGGGGCCTGTGAGCATCCTACCTGATGTCATGAATAAATGCATGTCATGCCTCTGCGGTGCAGAGCCCGTCGCTTTGTCGCCTGGGACGAACCATTCTGACTCCTATGCCCCCCACCCTGCTTTTTTCACACCATCACTGGAAGAATTAGGCACGACGTCCCTCCAGAGCTGCAGCCAATCAACAACAGCTGTCCACAGCTTCTCTGAATGAAATTGATTGGTTTAGAGTACACACGAGCTTATCCAATGAGGCGAAAGCTGTGACCTGTGGGAAGCAGAGTCTCTATAAAGGGGATGTGCAGCTGTATTAAGGGCTGTGTTATTCTGAAGGTGCATTCAAGACACTATGAACTCAAAGATCTGACACAGGCTGCAGTCTTGCTCCATCAGATATTAAGGAAAATGCTTTCCTGAGGAATTCCACATTCTAGTTCAAGAGGTCTGTCTGAGCAGGGAGGAGCTGACTGACATTACAGGCTGCAGATAATGAGTACCGCGGGGAGGGAGATAATCAGCCAGCGGCTGCTGGAGGCATCATCCCATACCTCTGTGGGGTCGGTGTCCCAGGAAACCAGCGGTGGCGACATTACTCTGAGGCCACTCTACGATAACGAATGCGCCTTTAATGCCCGTTAACGATCGCTGGGTCACAGTGTGATTCCCAGAGAAGAGAAAAAAAAGTTCGTACTTTCTTTTTTCCTACCTTATTTTTTCTATGAGACAGCTATGTGTGTCACCTCAGGTGGAGAGTGTTTACTCACCAAAGCTGCAACAACACTTATCCAAGGAAGACAAATATATAAAAGTCTGGCCTTCCTAACACGGCGCTATTAAAATGACACGCCGCTGTCAGGATCTTGCCCTGGGTGCCGTGTTTAGAAATCGTGTGCTGCTCCTGACTTCTTGCATTGGAGAGGAATAATTGAAGTTAGAGCATAATATAGCTCTGCTTGTGTGTATATCTGTGTGTGCACTTGTCTTAACTTTGTTCTCCTTACTTTCCCCTCCCCGTCAATATGACGATAATCACAAGTCTTGATTTTTCTCTGAGAGAAAGGAGTATTTTTAATGGTGCTTTATAGATTATCACCATGAAATGCAGGGGTGGAGGCATAAAAATTTATTTTCTTCCTGACTGCCACAAATACAGTCAGAGGGGATGGGGGGGGGCTTAGACACCACATCAGATGTCTGTCGGGGACTTCGCCCTGGGAGATTTGGATTAACTTTCAGGTCGGCTGAGCAGAAACCATAATGATTCTCTCTGTCTGCCCTTGAAATTATCTTCTCATCACTTACTCAAATTGATAGATGCAGTCATTTTTATTTTCCCCCCCCTCCTTTCTGGCTCACCTAGCTCCATTTGCAGGTTTGAATAATACCAAAAGATGTAACACCTCATATGATAAGCGCATCGTCTCCGGGGTAAGCCGTGTGGTCCATCACACCCTCGGGTTCACTTTCAAAAATCCCACCAATTTTCAAAGGAGGAATAGACAGCTATTTTTTCTCCCAAGTCAGCAACAAACTGCGAAATTCCCCACAGAAGATGTCAAAACAGATTAGCTCCCTTCTAATCCACTCCCCAGATTAAATGATTGTAACAATCAAACTGGCTTCAAGGCTTTGCATAATTTACTCTTTCCCCCCTCGTATCTTTTGAAATTCTGTCTTTGACTTTTTACTCCTCTGTTGTATCGCAGCCTTGAAGAATTATCACCCTGTAAATCGATGAAGATGATGTATGAGGCATCCACAGCCAGTGGTATAAACCCTTCTGCTTTCTGTGATGTATGATGATGTATCACGCTGAATGGAGTACCTATTTACTGACTCCTTTTCTAATGGAAGCAGACAAATCCAGGGAAGTGTGCGACTCGGTAATACGCCTAATGTGTGACAGCATTTTGAAAACATTTTATTTGATCAGTTGCTGTCCGCAGATGTCAAAGTCAGGACGCGTGGATTGAATGCTTCAATTTCGCTTTCTATGTTTGATCAAATCTGTGGCCATTATAACATTAATAAAGCATATTTCACTGCTGCATGTTGGATTACACATCACGCAAATGAGCTTTGATAGCCAATCAGTCATTATCAGGACTGTAAGTGATAAATAACCCAGAGGAGCTGAGCTTTGAATGAATGCGTCCCATGAGTCGTAGATATTTTCTGGATTTGTCTAGATTGTGTTTGCATGCGACTACAGTGCAGATCACATCTGCTACTGAACGCGTCTCACCTCGCCGTCTTCCTCAGTGTGTATTTGTGTATTCTTACCTGCTGCTCGCCACAGTGAGGTAGGTGGCTGACGGTGGATCATTAAACACTGATTTGGTCTGGTGGACTGATACTGGGTGGAAAAAAGAACCGAGCTTTATGATGATGTAAGCTGCAACATTTTCTTTTTATTCGTTTATTTTCTGTCAAATCTGGCTTGAATTGAAAAGTCTGCGTGCTGCTGTTGCTCATATAGTGACCATCTAAGGAGAGGTCGGAGGTCAGAAATGTTATGGTGCTTTCTATATGTTGACAGTATATTTCACACGTTTAAGAATCATAGTTTTTAAGGTTTAAGGCTTAATAAATCATTAAGTTGACAAGGTTGAAGGTTGCGAATGGAAAGTTTGAGTTCAAACTGTGCAGTGTGCTGGCGTCATACACCTACAATTACAGCTCTCGTTCATCAATAGTAGTTCTCTTCAGTGCACTGCAACATGGTGATGTTAAGCGTTTTCTAATCTGCAGTGTTCAGGTGACAGAGAACTGATCCAGAATCTGTAAAGGACCCAGAAGATGGGCCTGTGAGCATCAAGTTGTCCCGAAGGTCCAGAATTCCCGTCCTCCAGTTCAAAAGTTTCTGCTCTTAAAATCTTATGACAATTTCCAGATTCCAGATACACTGTAGTGCAGTCATTAGGAGTCTGCTCAGACCTGTGAGGGAAAATTAGTTCTATGTATGCTACAGTTACACCATCGTCTTTCTGCTCCCGAGCTGCCAGTCAATATCTTATTATCAAACCTCATCGGCCTCGCCGTCAACACGACTGCTCTGTTGCCTGTGCCGATTAATGCCAGGGTGCCAATACTAGCTTGAGAGTTTTACAGAGAAGTTTGTCCGTGCCAGCTGATGCTGATTAACTCCAAATCGCTACTGTTTTTTATTAGATTCCTTTCAGCTCTCAAATGTGACACTTATCTTTCAGAGACAGGTATGAAAGTCGATATGTTTTGCCATCTTTATACTGTACACACAATCGCTGATGCCAAGGAGCTTAGGAAAAATGGCTAGTGTTAAATATAATACTGACATTAGTGTAGTCCTCTGCTCTTCCGTGGATCCCACTGGAGGGGCCCAGACTGTTCATATAAAGGACGAAGCCATGCTGTAAGCCAGCAAGTGTCCCAGTAGCCTTCTAATAGCTCGGACAGTGCAGTCCCTTTACTTCACCTGTGCCTCACCTCTGCATCCTTCCTCCTCTGCATCCTTCCTCCTCTGGCCACCAGTGATGGGAGCTGCTGCGTGCCCAGAGTCGTGCTCGGCTTAATCTGCCAGTATATGTTACACTGTAAGACAGCCGTGGCTGTACAGATGTCCATCCAGACGGCAGAGGTTTGTCTCCCTTGGATTACTTTGTTTTTAGTGGAATAAACGGGCACTTTTCTGCACGTTCACACTTCATAAACGTTACAAGTTGGCTTAAGCTAGTTCACTTATATAGATTATTAAAAGAGTTATTTTTTATATACACTATGGGGCAATAGTGTTTTACTACAGCTTAAGTAAAGTAGTGCACAGGTGTATTTGTCATTGTTCATACTGGGAATAACAACAACAATTGCACTGAGACCAGGTCCAACGACAAAAAGGATTCAGTCAGCAGCTCTTGTGACTAATTTTGGATCGTTCACTGCTGTTGCCTGAGTTATTGATGGCAGCATTCAGCATTTTAAAACCACAGCTCATGTGACCGTAGTGTGAGCACAGTCTATCACTGGATTCTGCAGTAGCTGTAAAGTGAAACATGCTCTTATTCACCAGAAGTGAACAAACAAATCACTGAAGATGCCTACGCTCCATCTTACTCCCCAGGAAAGCCAAGTCAGAGTCAGCAGGGCACAGTTTTCCACACTGGCGTTTTCCACAGATCGCCTTACTGTGCCACCGTGGGCAGCAGGAAAAAAATGGGTGACATGGCCATCGCCAGATCATTACTGATGCAAATGTCTACATGACTCTTAACTTTAGCCAAGTCAGGGTGGAGTGTGGTAAGCATCCCGCTTCCCTGGTGCTTAGGCTGAAGCTCAGGAAAAGCTTGAGCTGAGGGCGTCAAACCAACCAATCAGGTTAATGTTGGTTCGCAGACTTGCTATTACCGGTGTACGTGTGCTCAGCTGCACCACAGTGTTGGGAAGCCCACTAACCACACAAACAACTTTGCACCTTACTGATCCTGCAGAAACTTTGCAGATCTCACACAGATGTGGACACACCTGCAGCGTGACTTGTTCTCTCCACCCCGTTATCCACTTAAAAACCAATAAAGATTGATGGTGCGCTCTCGCTGGATCAGGGATCGACCTCTAAAACTTTGCAGCCCCAATGGAAAGTTTGTGCGATCCTGCACACAAATCACTTTCTGATAGTTGCAGACAAACACATTCAGGTCACTGTTCACAGACAACACGAGCTTTTTTTTTCCAGTCATCGTGCTTTTTAGCATATTTATGTGTTGAAAACAGAAAGGTCAACTTCTTTCAGGAAGTTAATGAAAGTCCTTGAAGGGAAGCCAGGGAAGCTGTCACCTGCCCTGATGATAGATAGCAGGTTCATTATTATTATCATTCCCAGCTCTAGCACAGAGTTTTATGCCTTCACTAGAGCCATTTGTTGATTAATTAATCAGGTAATGTATGCTATCTGTGCTACAAAAGAGCCCACATATCACTGCCTCTGGCTCTGGCTCTTTACGAAGCCACACACTCGGGCTACTGTAGCACATTCGAAAGATTACACTTCCAAAACAGGCGCAACCAAAAGAGAAGCCATTTGCACAAAGGTCCAGGCTGCTTTTAATGTAAAGTAGAATAATAAACATCCTTGAGGGAACCAGTCTCCCATTTCATGAATATATTTCCTTTCACCGGCCCTAAGTCAACCTCGTCTGATGTAATCTTTTTCAGCTTTTAGAGAAAGTTCTCCAACTGTCAAATAAAGCACAGCTATGGAAAAAAGTATAATAAACTTGGAGCCGCACCATCCCAGCATCGTGGGGCTTGGCGCCCGCAGAGCTCGACGTCTTCTTTGTCTGAAGTTAGAGACGAGTGGTCAAAAAACAAAAGCCCAGAGGGGACATCAGTGTTTATGATGCAGGAACGCCGAGTTTTGTCCCGATGGGTCGATACAGTCCGGTCCTTTTCTCGTTAAGTTTCTTCTCACGTCCCACTTTAAACTGCACTGAGGTGGGTGAAAGGTGGTGACTGACGGATTGGATTCATTTGTTTTATAGCGCGTGTAAAAACGATGTAGAGCACAATAAATCTGAATCAAACGTCAAAATGTCAAACATCTTATGGGGAAGCGCAAAATTCTTTCAAAAAGCAAAACAATGGATGGACACAGGTACGTACCAACACATGCCGTGTACTAAGCTTTGGTGCTAATGCTTCACTGCTTCAACAGGAAACACTTAAACAGCAAAAGGACTAAAAAAACGGACAAAAAAAGGCCAAATCACCAGCACAGCAACATGTCACGCCAGAGCAGGCAGAGCGATGGCGTGCATAGAGCTGCTGTATGGTGTACACATGTGCACTTCCTTGGTGTCTTTCATCCTTCCACTTTGTGTATGTTTGGCACTTTTTCACCTCCTTCACGGCTCGCTGCATCACGGAGCAGGATATGACATCATGCTTCCATAAAACTGCCTTTACTGTTCCAGCCTCGTCGTGAAGTTGCTCTTTTATCTTGTAGTCCTGCGCACATGTGTAATGTCTGTCCATCCACGGTGATGAAGTCAGACGACGGGATCGGATAGCGGTCCTGTAGATGTCCCGTACTCCCCCGTCAGCTGTATGCCTGCGATCTGTTTTCTGCTCCTCATCATTTTCTCACGCTCCTCCTTCAGCCGCTGTCCAGTCGTTTTACTTTCCAAGTGTCAAGTCGAGAATCGTGCTCTCGACTTGTCCCTCACCTTGTCTTATATATGTCCAGGCCAGTGTCTCACTCCGGTCATTAAATTGTAAAGGTTTGCACTGGCGAGTGTTACAGATATCAGCCAGCTGTCCTGGTTGCTTCTAAACCTGAAGGCTCTAAATCTGTAGTTGAAGTTCACTGGGTGAAAGGGGGGCTTTCACTGGCCCAGGTCACTTTTGATCAAATGTGTCCTCAATGTGATGAACTACAGAGGAAAAGAGTGGAAGCAGAGCTACTGTTTATAGGTGAATCTTTTCTGCTGTCTTGTGTGGACAGTTGGTAGGGTGGGAATTCACCGTGTCATCTTTTCATTTCATATGTCTTGATGTATTCGGATTACATTCATATTAAAGTTATTTTTCCAATAACAGATGGCTTCCCAGGGAGACTGCCTTTGAGCTGCTTCGCCAGTATAAACCCAAACCTGACAATTTGACACTTTAATTTCCTACTGATTGTTTCACCTGAGCTTCTTAGACAAAGGAAGAGATGTACTGCTATTTACAGACACACACACACACACACACGTATATAAAAACTCAGTTGAATGGTAATAAAAATCTGGGATCTTATTTAAATCTACAGCACACTTTCCTCTTTTTCAGGTTTGGAAAGAACCGGAAGGACGAGCGGCCGGATGACAAGCTGGAGAGGCGGAGCTCCAAAGCCAAAGCGGAGGACGTGCAGGCATCAGAAGAGGAGACCCAACAGATGAGGCTGGAGCAAGAGAGGTGAGTGCTCAAAGAGAGCTTCAGCGCTGCAACGATTTCAGTCCAAACTAAAGAAAATGGGGAGACCCCCCCTCCCCCCGCCCCACTCTGATTACTGGAAAATTAGCAAACTACCTAATTAACAAAATGGCAGAGGCACAGTTGGGAAATTCTGGGAAAGCAGTCTGATGTCAATTTGTGAAATGCCCTGCCTTCTTTTATATCAGTACATTAAATAGATCATTTATAGATTGTTGTTGCCCGTGCCGTTCGGAGACGCTGACCTCCTAATGGTGCTCTTAGGCCCCTGTGGATTTAGCATGATTGAATAGTGCTCATTGTAATAGCGAAATCGATGTAGCGCACCATTTGTCTTCTCCTGCAGCACGCCCAGGTTGTTAATCGCTCAGGAATACACGGTTCCTTTTCATCCTCCTCTTCTGGCCCTCTGGCACCGTGGACGCTGGGACGTCCAAAAAAATCAAGGCGGGGCGTCGGTTTTGCTCGCGTGCGCCTCATCCATCACAGACGAGCCCGTTTCATTCTCAGACAATATTGGTGAAGAAAAAGACAGCTCGCTGCCTCCATTGTTCTCCAGCAGCCAAATGAACTCAGTAATCAAACTGCCGCTGGTAATGGCAGCTAATTGAATAGAAACAATAGGACTTGATAGTGCTCGCTCTCGCAGCGAAGGAAGAGAAGGACGGATGGCTGTCGAAACACAAACCAGTGCGAGCGTACACACACACACACACACACACACACACACACACGTCACAAAGGGCCCTCTTCTCAGCTGAAAGGAACATCTGGAGGCCTTGCTCAAAAAGCTGTAACGTATTTCTTGCTGGTATTCAGCTATAAGTTGCGACGAAGGTCCTCTCTCCATTGAGGGTATGACCCCCCCTCTGGCTGGGGGCCCAACACATTTCCGTCAGCACGCCCTGGAGACCGCTGGGTCTGGTGGTCCATCCAGGTCTTTCTTCTTTGAGCAGCTCCCAGAGAACTGCCATGCTAAGCGGCAGAATCGACACAGACACACAGTGGGCACGCGATATGTGGAGTACATGCCCTCCCACACCTCCATCCAAACACGTCCACGTTATTTAAATCTGGTCTTTCACAGCTGACGGTCTTTCTCCGCCGCTTTGTCTCGCCGTACATCCTCATTCCCTGTCTTGTTTGTGTCCGTTCTGCATGTGTGCGCTCCCAGCCCAGCTTCCTCTGCAGGAGAGCAGCCTAATTCTTTCCTTTTGTACCTGTTCCCAAATCCCATCACTCAGCCAGACCGGAATTGTCCCTCAGTTAATGGAAAGGGGATCCTGAGGGAAATTGTGGTGGGCAATAATAAACCAACCTGCCACGGAGCCAAGTCGATATTCAAAGCACCGGGGTTCAGCAGGGTGACGGCTCAGAAATCCATTACTTCTTGTATTTTCTGGTAGCGCTACTGTATTACACTCCCGAGGTGCTACATTTGATTGTCGTCGCTCTAACGTGTACGGCTCGTGCTGTGATTGATTGCACTGCTGACACCGAGACGGGGCGTTCCAGAGGGCTTTTATGAAATTATGGATCAGAACGCATCGGGACTCCGAAGCTGGCAATCGTCAGCCGGCACAGCACGTCACCGCGACCCGGGATGGGCCGCGGCCAAACTCCCAGCTCAGCTGACATTCGCTGTCATTAATTGGAGCAGACAGTTGTGACAGGGGCTTTTAGTGATTCAAAATAGGAGTCATTGGAGAGGTGAAACAGATTAATTCATAAAGCCTGCCCCCTTTTTAACCTGCAATAAGGTAGCCATGGTCATATATTTAAAACTCTGACCTTGATGTGATTCATGCAGTGTATTTTTGGCCCGTGCTTCCTCGCTGATACAATCCATTTATTTTGCATAAAGCCGTTCTCCTCCATTGATATCTTGTCAGCCACTTATAGACTGAAAATGATGGAGAAGAGAGTACATAAAATGTAGACTCCATTACTAGAGCACAGTGCACCGGACCCACTCGATGAAGAGCAGGATTTGTTTTGGAAAAAAAAATAGTCTGGCAGATTGGATACGGCTCGTGTGATTGGCTGCTTCATGTCCTATCAAGACGGCATTATAACCTGTGGTCCGGCTGATTTAAATCAGTCTTCAGCTCAGTAGAGGCAGCCATTATTCTGTTTTGTTTTGGGGGGGGTTGAGCCACTGGACAGCGCCTTAGACAGCTCCATCTGATTGGCTCCTATTGAGAGGACCGTGAAAATAACCAGCACTCTGATTGGATCCCGGGCGGCTGTGGCTCTCATTCATGGAGTCAGCTGTGGGAGAGCGAGGAGCGAGGGAGGAAGAAGCACAGTGTGGTGGTGGTGCTGATGGAGCTTCTATCAGCCTCTGTGTTATCACTGCACGTGTTCGCCCTGAAACCATGCTTCCTTGGCCAAAGTGTGGGAAGTGCACAAAGCCAACCTGACAATGGCTTTCCTTCATTTTTCTCCTGGACTCGACTCCATTGTCGTCCGTCTTTCTCTGCAGCTGCTGATGTCCATTCTCTCTTATCTGCTCGGCTCTGCTTCTAATCAGCGTCCAGCACTCCAGCCCCGCCCTCCTTGTTCCCGCTCCCCACAACACAGCAGAGAGCATCTCTCTTCTTTCCTGGACAGTGACCTGCTTCCTGTTGTTAGTTGTTACACTTCCTGCTGATTCTCACCAAACAAAAACCTGACCTGCGCTTCTGAAATAACACAACTCACTTCTGCCAGCAAACTGCAACCCCTTATCTTTTAATAATTTTGCTCAGCTTACAGACAGGTGGTCCCACTGAATGAAGACCCTGGTCCTAAAGTTCTTCTTTTCCTTCCCTTGTCCCATTTTGTCCAACCACCTAATTATTTCAGTATCCTATTTGAGTGTCATTTGCATAGCGAGTTCAAAGGAAGCTCCAACCGGGCTGATTGGGACGGGTGATTACTTTTGTAATTATATTGATACCTACAGCAAGTTAATGCAATTATTAGCACGGCGAATCAGGACCGTGGAACTGGAACAATTATCTGTGTGATTGCGCTACGATGTCGCGGGCCAAGTGTCAACAGAAAAGCTGCGCTATCAGAGCTTTGTGCGCGGGCAGCTGCAGGCACAGTCACTTACGGCGCTTTGATTAGATTCAGATGTATGCTGCCCTCCGTCTGCACTTCAGAATAATAGAACACGTTTTTGATGAGGGAGTATTGAAAAAGAAATCTATTCAAGGCGGCTGGATGAGAAAGTAAGACAGCAAATACATTCTGTTTCATCCGCCGCGGTAACAATGCATATTGAAGAGGCATGGTTTCGAAACTTCCCAGCGTGCTGACTTCAAAATGAATCTAGGCGAGTAAAGACGCCCCCCCCCCCCCCCCCCCACACACACACACCCACCACCGCTGCCTCTTCCCATCTCCTCCTTGTGTCCTTTGGGGTAGATTAAAGATTGACAAACATATGGAGAAGGAGTCTGCTCTCTTTGTTGGTCCAAACAACAGCAACTGCTGGATTCACAATGAGATTCACTCAGCTCGGGAGGGAAAGGACTCGAGCTGACACGTTGCCACCAGTTCACACCAGGACTCTCCTCCAGCGACACGATGACTTCAAGTAATTGCTTCACGCGGCGCTCTTTTCTCGCTGTTCAGTTAATAGTAACGGCATCATCACAAATCCAGCTTTAGTTGGCGGGAGCATGCGGTTTGACGAGGAGAATAACAGGGAGAAAGCTGAAATGTTAAAGGAGGAGCGGCGTCATCTGGCACACATAATTTTCCTGACGACACGGTCAGTCAGTGGATTAGGGGCTGAACTTTAACTGCCCTGAAAGCCTCCCCACATTAGACTGTCTAGACTGTCTGTTCACCAGCAGGAAATGCCTTTCCACTCCGCCGTTATGAAGTAAGCAGGCATCGCATTTTATTTAAGAGGTACAAAAATACAGAGGCACTCCTGGGAGGAGCAAACTGTCGCTTCTTCATTTGTTTCTATGCTTGGAATAAAAATCCAGCAGGTAGAGCGTGAATCGTGTCCTTGGCACGCCAACTATAAAACCGTCGTATGTGGAAAGAGGAGACGAGAGAAGGCCTGGTAATAATGTGATAGTAATAATGTGTTTCGTGTGGGCAGCACTTTCCTCAATGTTAACATGCCGGGCCATTAATTGGCTAATGGAGTATATACGGTGCAGTGCAGGGGTGGCCTCTGAGGATAAGACGGGGGGAACGAGAGGACCTGGAAGTGGAGCAGCAGGCACAGGTTGCCCACAAAGAACGCCGTTAGCAGGTGTGTGAGGTTTCAGGGCTAATGAGCATATTAGAGAGCACAAAAACAGCCTCTAAGTTCCAGAACAGCTTCCTGTGGTTGCATCGAGACTTTCCACTCGCACCGCAATGGCTCCCTGACCTTTATGTGAACTCTGTTATTGCAGTTATTTTTTAAACTGCTGAAGTGACTACCACCTATACTCGGAGCAAATATTCTCATAAGCCAGTTTATTGTTACAAAAAGATGGGGGAGATGGTGTAACGTGGGTCGTATTCTGTGGAGGCGGCAGAAACACTCAGCAGGACAGTCAAAAACTCACGACCACACCGGGAATTCCACAGTGCTTTTGTAGAATTGAAAGTTTTTTACGTGCTGTGTAATAAGTGCTTATTAGTATTCGAATGTTTAAGGCAATGGGTCGAACGATTTGAAACTTGTTAGGTTTTGAGGCGCGATGAAAGTGCTCTGATGTGTCTGTGATGGTTTGGCCAGGTTAAAGTTAAAGGTTTTTGCGACTGTAGTCTGAAAATTGGGTTTTCAGCCATTTTGCATGAAATATAAATACACACAGATGTTCCTCATTGCATTAATGAAGGTTCTGGTTTGTTTAGTACAGAGCCTCAATTAGTGTGATTAGTAACAGCTGTGTATATCTTATGTATCATGTCACAATGGCTCCGCTGAAATAGAGGTGGGGGGAAAATATCGATACCGCATAGTATTGTGATATTTTGTATGGAGATATTTTATCGATACAGGGATATGGAAATTCATACAGACACCATGTATGGATACTTTATTAAATACATTAAAATAACACATGCATACCTACATCCTGACATATATACATGCACCGGCTGTCAGCTGATTGTATTTTAGAGATATTCCTATAGTACAAGGGTAGGCAACTCCAGGCCTCAAGCACCGGTGTCCTGCAGGTTTTAGATGTGTCCTTGATCCAACACAGCTGATTTAAATGGCTAAATGACCTCCTCAACATGTCTTGAAGTTCTCCAGAGGCCTGCTAATGAATGAACTAATCCTTTGATTCAGGTGTGCTGACCCAGGGTGTTATCTAAAACCTGCAGGACACCGGCCCTCGAGGCCTGGAGTTGCTCACCCCTGCTATAGAACTGGAAATGTGCTTGACAATCTCATTTTGTAGAAAAAAAAAACTGAAGTAGATAACTTTCTCTTATTAGATCAAACAGATACTGGCAAAGTTTAATCTTGAGCACATAATTTGCTGTTGGGAAAAAATGCAATAAATCACAATATATGTTAGCACAATACTCAGCACATCACAAGATGTTCAAATAAAATGTTGATATAATGTCACATCGTGGGTGAAGTATTGTCATAATATTGTATTGTGATTATATAAACCTGAAAGAGGTTTATATAAGACATTTCACTCACACGCACACACACACACAAACACACACACACACACACACACACATAAACACATACACACACACACACAGACAA
>VOQK01041085.1:26671-43906 GCA_015052645.1 Benitochromis conjunctus
CTCTAGGAATATATTTACTTCCAAAAATCCAATAGAGGCAAGTTTGTCGATTGTCGATATCTGGTACTGGTGTTGCTCTGGGAGTTGATGTTTGCTGTGCATATGTGTAGTATTAAGAGAAATATAGTAAGATATGAAAATGCATTTTGGTTCCATTCATATGAATATCACATATTTTTTATTTTTTGGAAATCTTGAAGAGACTCTGGTCTAAGAAGGTCATTTGTCTTTCAGCCATTCGATCATTCTCTTCTGCTTATCCAATTCAGGGTCGCGGATGGTCCCGTGTGTCTTGCCAAGCTTTCATAACGCGAGACACACAGGGCAGCCAACCATTAGCACTCATATTCACAATCAAAATCACCAATTACCTCCACGGCTTCGGACTGTGGGAGGAGACACGGGGGAGAACATGCAAACTTCACACAGAAAGGCCTTGGCTTGTTGGTGGGGTCAAACTCAGGGCCCTCTAGCTGTGAGGCAACAGTGCTAACCACACCACCACGCTGCCCCCAAATGTATTTCAGACTTTGAGGAAATTTATTTTGCTTTCCCACACTGCCAAAGCTCTTCATGTGTCTACGATCCAATTCTCTTCTCACAAGTGCTACACTGTGAAAAGCAGTTTTAGCTGAGAGTGGTTGTAGGTGGCATGACCCAGAAATGTGTGGTGTACAGTAGATGGACAAAAAAAGCTCAAAGTCTTCTGTGTTGTCCCTGTGCTGTTACTCCGATAACCTTAAACTTGTTTCCAAGTGCGAGAGCCCAGATGATTTTAATAGCATCTATTGTCTCAGTTTTAGAGAGACATGTAGGAAATGTGAGAGCAAAAAGAGGAATAACACATAGCAAATATGGTATGTGATTTCATCATCAGTTATTGTAAGGCTTAGCAGTTAAAGAAAAAATGTTGGAAAAAAAGAAAGAAGCTGAAATAACTTTTCTAAGATAACTCTCTTTTTTCGCTAAGGCTTAGTAGCTCGAGATTTAAACCTTTATATCATGCCAAGGAGTTTAATTGAGTTTTTAACAGAGGTGAAAAATGAACATGCTCGCCAAATTCTCTCACGTGTTGATTTGTTGAGGGAAACTTGTAATTTGTAATTTATGTTACTTGGTAATGCGAGCTATCAGACCACATGCTGTTTTAAAGCACTCTAGGCCATTTAAGCAACAAGCCATGCTACTGTAGAATTACCACTTTAGTTTGCTTCCAAATCATCATTAATCTTACTAATCAGGCAAACCATAGTCCAGGGCACAGATTCGAAGAAAGAACAGGAGCAAATAGGAAGTTAAGAGACTTATTCTTTGAAAAGTGAAAAGGAGGAAAAATGCTAATTACATTTCTTAAGGTTCTTTTCCAAGAAACACACAAAGTTCAATTGCACGCATATTTCTTCACACACCATACTGTACAGCTAACATTAAAAAATGTCCGGTCCAGCAGAGAGTAGCTTTAACTGAAAATTTGAATTACAAATTGATCTGAGAATAGCTTTAAGTGAGGTCTAAGATAATAATATTTACCACTGATCATGGGAAATTATGTAAATGATAGTCATTTTTTGACAGGCTTTGTGTTTTTTTTTTTCTTATATTCCTCACCTTCACTTCCCTTTTATTTGTCTTCCATCTTTTTCGCTCCCCTCCATTTTTCTATCTGACCACCCTTCACTTCCATTCTCAAACTTTGTCGTTTTTTTCTTCTTTTTTGACTCCATCCTGCGCTTCATCTCCTCTCGTGAGAAGCTTCTTGCTGGCCTCAAAGGGAGCACTAGAAAGGATCCATCAGCCAGACTGGTATTCTCAGGAGAATGCATCCAGTGTTTTGCTCTGTTCTGCTCCACTCACTATTATATCTATCCAGCCCTAGATAGCCTTTACTGTAGATCACAGAGCCTGTTTTCAAATTTGCTGCATAGCAGTATGAAGCTGTGATTCCATGCCTCGTTGGTTACCAACCACCATAAGACTCACACATTTCCCCAGGCTATTTACAATATATATACTTTTACTATAAGACGGATCTTTATGTATTGGTTATGTTTATAACATTGTATGCCATTACATGCCTTGGTGTGCACAGTGATGGAAAGGTGGTGTGCGTATATATCTTTAGTAGTAGAAGATAAAAGGGTCACAAAGACAAAACTTACACCAGAAGCATACAGAATAAATCTGTCTGACATATCTTGAGGGTTTTTGAGTGGTAGCGGGGGAAAAAAAGCACTATGGAACTTTTAGCCTCCGTGCTGGACTAAAACAAAGCCTCATTCATCCCCAAATAACAACATCTGGGCATGCTTAACAGCATGGATAAATAAACAAGCCCCGTGGACACTAAATCCCCCACACTCAATCACTCTCATTCCCTCTCCACCCGTTCCCCCTTGCCATTCTCAAGGCTGTGAGTTGTTGGTGTGGGACTGGCACATCAGCACTGATAGTGTGCATCCAATTAATTAGCCAAATGTTATCTCATTAGTAATAGCCAGAAGAGTAAAACAAGACCCCCTTATAGTTGCAAACAACCTCCGGTCAGAAATAAGGATGATTCTCTCCTCCTCTGTAACCTCTGTGATCTTTTGATGCTGAGTGGGAGGAGAGAAAGAGAGGCATGTAAATACTTTTTTGGTCAAAGTGTCCATCGTTAAACAGCTATTTCTTGTAGCTCACATTTATTCCACAGCTTCTGCAGAATTAAGCACACCAGCCTTTAGCACATCCTAATGACATCGTATCAGGAGGCAATCTAATGGTTTCTTTGTCTTTAAGGTATCTGTCTTTGTGGACATCTGCAACATTTGCACAGTGCTGTAAGCAAAAGTCAGCACCATCTGACACAGTTCTGAATCCCTTGCATTCCTCAACACCTGTGCCTCAATGTTATTTAAAGTACTCAGGGGCTCTGCACCAAACACAAGCCACCGGCTATTTGCTTGTTTGTGTGTGAGAGTGTGTCTGTGTGTGTGTGTGTGTACAGGGAGGAATTTGACTTGAGCATAGTAACCATGAGCAACACGCTATGCAGAGATAAAGTAGAAATAAATACTGTGAAAACAATTTTGCATGAATGAAAGGAACATTAATTTACATATACGCTATACTCCTTATTTATGCAGTAGAGCCATGTGCTTGTGTTGTTTTCAAACAACACATTCACAATATTTTTCACAATTTAAAAAAAACACCAACAAATGGGCTTCAAGTGCAATAATATTAGGCAGGAGATTCGGAAAACGAATCTGTTTCTATGTCTATTTGTTCATAACATAAATATATTAGAAGAACTTCTCTGTGACTTAAGAAAGCTGTGTTTATAGCAAAACTTTAGCTAAGGTACAAAAGAGACACTGAGGCGTATTTTGTCTACAATTACTTCACAAGTCACAAAAGGACTTTATACTGGGTCTATTGACGTTGTGACGCTATGGTTTGTTGGTGCTTTTCGTCCGTCCAACACTCTTCAGGATTCAGTAACAAGATGTTACCTGACATCCTCTGGAGTATTCCCATTCACAAGGATTTCACCAGTGACAGGTTTTTGATTACGCGTTTGGCATGTGCAGCCATGTTATTATGCAAGAATGTTTAAATGAATTATAATCCAAATAGGAAACTGGGTATCATGAATTATATGGTCCATCACCAGCCCACTCCAAATTATAATACATGACATGAGATGTAACTCTGAGAACAGAGTTGGGAAATCAGAAGGTAATGAGGCAAAAAAAAGAAGCTTTTCTTCAGAACAAGATAATCAGGAAAAGTTAGCAGCTAATAAGTGCTGGTAGTCAGTGTTATTCAGCTCAGTAATTGAGCCCTATCAACAGGTAAGATTAAAATAAAGGGGAATGCAAGGAAGAGAAATTATAATTTTTTTAAAAATGCATAATTAACTATGTGTGCATATTGATTATGGAAATGGAAACTGTGAATGGTCAAGCAAAAAAAAAGTACATGACAAAAAGTATAAAATAAATATAAAGAAAATACTAATGCTGGCTAAAATGAGGGCTTTGTTCTTAATAAATGGGTTTCACCTACTGTAAGAGGAGACATTTTCTTACAGTGTCAAAAAGTGTCTCCAGGGCAACGTGGAGTAATGGGATAAATTCTTGCTCTCGCAGTGTACTTTCAATTAAACGGACTCACATATTTCTGCACACTTAAGAACCGGACTCCATCCGCGTGCGCGCATCAATGGGGAGCCAGTAAAGAAGGATTGCTGGTGTTTTGGTTTTGTTTGAAATTGGTCCGCTGAGTCTCAGTTTTAAATACTCTCCATTTCTTTCATTTTTGGAAGTGTGGAGTCGGGCTCCTGGAGAGTGATATACCACAGAACTTCTATTAAGCTGGTAACAGAGAAGTGATATCCTGGAGTTGCTGCTGAAGTTTAAATATGTTGCTTTACTAACAGTGTCCCAGATAAATGTTTAAAAAAAAGACTAAAAACCTGAAAGGACAGTGTTTTGATAATCCTGTAATATGTTTTATCGGATTGCTTTACTTGGCAGTGTATGGTCATGTTACTGTCATATTTTCCATAGTATCTCTTGGGGTACGGTGGAGTGTGGACATTTCCATCTTTTATCCTTTATATTTAGGTATCCACTTTATTTTGACTTCCCTACTTGTTTGCTTTCCCTGCATGGGAATTACAGGCCAGTATTATAAGACTCTTGTATATGAATAGATTTTGTAACCTATCAGCTCTATACCTCAAGTGGTCTTTTCAATCAGGCTTTGTCTCTGCATTTTCTCAAACAGCAGGTATGCAGAGATTAACGGTGAAAATGGCTGATTCAAATTATCCTCTACTGCCCACTGGGGCCGCTGATTGTACCAATCTGCATGCAAATGGTCATGTTTATTACACCAGGGGAATAGCAAAGCACAAAGTGTTCTTGATTAATGACCGGCTCTGCTTTTGTTAAAAAAGGAATCAAAATTAAACAGGAAACACAGACATTACAGTCGTTTGATCCTTCTGTAATCAATACACAAAGTCCAAATTCATCATATGTATATAGTCTAATTTACAACCTTGTGTTACTGCATTTTTATTTCTCAAGTGTCCAGTGATTGCAAAGTTAGAAGAAATGCTATCGTGATTTTAATGTCGTCATTATTATCTTATTAAAAATATTACATGTAAATGGGAGCCTTCTTTCTTGTTCGTTTGTTCCTAACTGCACACCATGTACTGTATACGTACACAGCCTTTTCCCTTCTTACAATCTCTCTTCCTTAAGAGTTCCCCAGATATCTACTCACTCATCTACAATTTCATTTCAGGAATTCATCTTGCCGTCTCCTGGGTACCATGTATTATTGCTCTCTGTGGTTCTTCATGCAACTATGATAATGTGTATCTTGGTTATACTCCTCATATGCCAATTATGGGTGTCTGTTATTGTGATGGACTCTACATTCAGGCAGAAGAGTGACTGACTCCTGCTCCTGCTTCTGCTTTCTTCACATCATTTTGCAGTATGTGCTGTAAAAGTCAGAAAGCAGTATTAAAGAAGCAGGGCTTAGTGGAGTATGAGAAAATGTTCCCATTTGGATCAGAAGACGTGAATAATTATAGCAATAGGAAAAGATTGCTCTCCTCATGCAAAACAGTTTTATTTTTGCCCAAGATGAGCTTTAAAAAGGTTTATGGGCCAAGCAGTGACTGTCAGAAACAAACAAAATGTCAATCTCCAAATATAAAAAATGTAAATATCATTTTGTATGCTGTGTTGCATAATCCAAGACTATCATATTAGATTACAGTTACCTCAAGATCAATTTTGACTATATGAAATTGCAATTTTTAACTACAGCCTCAAAATTTTATATGAATTGTGTTTTATGTATCAAAATAAAAGTCAGTGCTAAACATACACACAAATGCATTTTAGCATTAACATATACTAATTATTATATTGTTATTATATTGATCCATCTAGAAGTCGGTGACAGAGCTCACACACAACAGTTTCAATATAAAAGTAGCTGCCCGATGTAGTGAGTCTGGTTCTTAAACATTTCCAGTGTTTTTCAAATTTAATACCAGCAATAAATAGTACAGCTTTCAATGCAACATGGTTAACTGAGCTTAAAATCTTTACAGCTGAATTTTCTGATCACATGGGAGCAGGATAAAGGTCATACAGACCTTAAAGGTCAGCAGACTAAAACAGTCAGGTGATGTTTTCTAAGCCAACAGAGTTTGTTATGGATTCTCAGTAGAACAGCAACACTGTAAACATCGCAGCAAAGCTTTCACTATTCACTGATGCTGTCATTTAAATATTAAGTAAAACTTTAATTAGCAAAATAGTTTTACCACTCTGCTTGCCTATACTGGTACATTCAGTCACGATAAACCAGTGTATAACTTTCACAGTACCTTCTGCTACATCTTTATGAAATAACTAATCTGAAATTTTATATATGTAAATGAAGGAGGAGAAAAACTGGTTCATGCCAAGGTTTGAAAACCAAAAACCAAAAACACAAAGCGACCCCTTTTAGCTGATGCAATTGGATTAAGACAAATAGTTATAATTTTCTCCTTTAGGTAAAACAGCAAAAAGAAGAAAAAACATATGAATTAATTACCCAGTGAAGCTTGCTATACAAACACAAACAGGACTGCTTTGTTCTTCATTTTAAGAAAATAAAACAGACTCAAAGAAGGAGATTTATTCAAATGGGAGCATTCCATTACTTTTCATGCATTATGCATGTTTTCTATCAAATGAGATTTCAACAAATACCACCTGAAATATTTACTGTTTGATTTTTTTTAACGTCTCAATGGTGATGTATGTTCAGCCAACGAGTAGCCAGATGGTGGCAGAGAGCTGGCAAGGTATGATGATTTGTTGTGATGCAAATTGTCCTTCAACTTTCTTCCCCCCACCCCCCGGTTTAGGTGGAGTGAGGTAGGCTAATTTCCAGAAAATCAGGAGACAGCAACATGATTTACAATAAAGAATTAGTGAACTTCTATGCCTTTGACTAGCTTATAACATAACAGTTTGCTGATGTTTTTAAAAACCAGTTTAGATTAACACATAAATTAACAAATGGCTAACAAAAACTGAAACAAGTCTTTCAGACAGTGACTTTCTCAAGATCTATAGCACTACCACATTTCCCAGTTCCACAAAGCATAACTCATTCTCGCTTCTGCTACATTCCTAGCTTGTTTGCTGAATCACTGAAGTACAGGAAGCCCCCCCCCCCCTCATATTGTGGATTCTGGGCTATTTTGGAGTGGAGTTAGAAGCAGTGCAAACTGCTAGCTCCACAAAGGTTTATTGAAATCAAATCAGTACAGTAAATAGGGTTTGGGATTTGTTACTGTTGTTTCAGCATTGACTGATAGAAATGTTTTGTTGCCAAAGATTTCTGTAGGAAAGGTTACTGATGCCAACACTGGACCATGAGAAGCAGTGTTTGCATAGTGAATCATGTTTGTGTTTCCTTTAGGAAACAACATTCATTAAAGGTTAGGGAAAGATTGTGCTTTTGGCTATTTAAAACATACAGTCTTGTACTTTAAGCTAACCACACATTTCTTTTTATTTCATGTGAAATAAAATACTAAATTTAAGTTTTCAGCCTATTAGCTGTTTGGTTAAACCTGTTATAAATTTTAACTCAGATTCACTCTACTTATGGTATTTTGTAAGAATAATTATATTAATAATTATTTAAAAAATAATCATCTTTATTTAAAATAATATTTACAATAAGTGGTGGTTTCACTCCTAAGCACTGTGAGTGGGACTCTAATCAAAAAGGTTCATGTTCAATAGTAGACTATTATCACCATCCACCCAGGTACAACCGAGTGTCCAGTCCAAGATCTACCCTGGCTTTTGCCATGTGAAAGCAAGGACAGCAAAAACAACTCTCTTTATGGTTCTTGTTTTTCAGATGGCCCCCTTGGACCACGTGGTCTAGTGGAAGCTACAGAGATGTGTACACAGGAGTGCCTTGTCCTGGGACATTCAGACAACTGCTGGATGCCGCCAACACTGGGAACATACCAACAGCCCAAGTCACCTGTAACCAGCTTCGGGTCTCAGAGGGAGTGGGGTCCCAAGGACAAACTCCTCAATGGACATACTCTGAGCAGAACCTGGAAAAATGAGAGTGGGCGGTCAGAGCATTTTGGTGACAGAAAGCAGTTTGGAAGTGGGGAGGGACACTTCAACAGCAGTGGCATGGCTGATATCCCACTGGTGAATCTCAAGTCCTGCCAGCCAGCCTCTTGCCCAGACAGCCCAAAGGACCAGCAGCTATAAGAGGGACTTTCCTTCTGTCCTTACATCTGGACACAGTGAACAGGTGGAGCATTCTTCGAAGCTCCTCCCCATTTTATTTTTTCTCTCTTATTTCTGTTCTTCGTGCTTAAGTTGATGCTTCTGCAGTGTAAGAGCCACATTTACTATGGTGGTCACAAAATAGTGCTTATGCTGTGTTACCATGGCTCTAGAGGAAACTGTGTGTGTGATCCTCTGTGGATTTCTTCAACATTCAGCAAAGTTTTCTGTTGACTTCAAATGAGAATTGGACAAGTGCCAAGGGGACGTGCATAAATTAAAAGAAATTAGAAGAAAGGAAAAAAAAAAACTACCATGGCTGACCAATATATACAAATATTTGTGGTGTGGTTGTTATTGAGTTGTTCAGGACTATATTTAATCGACACAATCAAAGAAAATGGAATTACACTTCAGAAAGTGTTGTTCTAACACTGTTTGTGAACACTTGTTTATTCTGTCATTGTCTCTGTGTTTGTAAATAAGACTTATTAACCACTATCATGTATCTGTAATATCCAAAGTGAATAGGACAGTTTTTGGCTGTTGCCATTATAATGCCTTGTCATCAGAATTTGGGATTTTAGCTGGACGGAGCTCTATAATATGGGAAAATGTACAACAACACAACATTTATGTAATTCTTGAAAAATTACTGTTGATTTTGAAGCAAATTTTCCATCTCGTACTATACCCAGTGTTGCCCATATTTCTTAATAATTTTCTTCAAGTAATGCAAAACCACAACCAAATCTTTTTCTAAAAAAAACAAAACAAAACGAAAAGACAAACAAACAAAAAAGCAAAATGTTTTGTATGAAGGATGTCAGTGCTCAATATGTGCATTATAAAAATGAAAAGCTCTGAAAGCTCTCCATAAACTGATTTTGAAGGTGTTCAGTACAAATTAAATAGCAATATATTTGTAAATGGCTAAATGTTTTATCTAATGTTGATCTTATTACTGTATAGATTTTATTCAAATTGTGATTTAACTGAGAAAAATCCCTCAGTAGTATCTGCAGTTTCCTGGCATATGTATATATATATATGTATTATTTCCACACAAACTATTATTTTCCATTCATAAGAAAACACAGGTTAAGATAACACTTTAATCACTGTGCCTTCATGATGTTTCTTCAAATACTGAATTGTGCTTATTTAAATGACAACATGTTGGCTACAAAGAATATTCTGTATGATAATCAAATGCCTTATGCATTGAATGTTTGCCAAATTTAGAGACATAATCACACACGTGTTAAAGTACAAAAGCAAGTAGATGATACTGAAGAAAAACACAAAGGCATGTGCAGATAATGGGTTAACCATGAGAGACCGTTGTCTGTCGTTCCACTGTCTGAAAAGGTTTGTTTTATTCCACAGCATGGAGGGCAAATTACACAATGGAAAAGCATGCTAAAAGATATAGCTTTTAAAATTAACTTGATCATTTTTGTGTCATTTTACTTTGTTGGAATAGCGTTGATTTGTGCATTAAGGAGAGATTCAGTTTGTAAAGCACTTTCATATTTATGTCACAATATAATGAAGTTAAGTGGGATGGAGTGATTTGCTTATCGCAGTATGTTTGTCAGTTGTGAGGGTGTTTGACAACACAGATACTGAACAGTTAATCCTTGTTACTACTCTACAGGTATACAGCTACTGCAATAAATGTTTTAATTACGTGTATGCTTAATTTGTGTGCAGGATAATCGCCTCAGCAGATATGTGTGTGCTGTAAATGCATTCCCACTTGGGTCGTTTTTCCTTAATAATTTGGTGTAAAAAAGTAAGCCAGCCATTTATTTTGAGAGCACAGTGCATTGATGAGGTACATTTGAGTTTTTCCTAATTTTTTGAGTCATTTTATTTCTTTGAAGGCAGCGAGATTCTTCCTGTTATCAGATGGCATTTCCTGCTTAAAATATTTTACCTTAAAAAGGTGTCAAAACAGCCTTGATGAGACTGATTCTTGAGTAATAATCTGTCTGCCCGTTGCTTTAGTTTGCATGTTGTGTCCTTACCATAGACATAATGCTTCCTTAACGCATTAATGTCAGGGTCACTGTGTGTCAAATCCTGAGGGAAGCAATACTAGGAAGGTGAAATTTCTGGAAGTGAGTTGCCATGGAAATGAAGACGGCTCAAACATTCAAAGAATATAAAAAAAAACTCCCAGTTTATTCGGGGTTTTTTTCAGTAACTTTTCTTTGGGTTTCAGCTTCACTATATGTTTAGTAACAGTAAAGTACAGGCCTCATCCTGGATTTCCTGGTACATACATTTTTTTGCTGCATTTCCTTGATGTGACTCTCCAGCTCCGGCATATTCCAAAGGGTGCTCTATTAGATTGAGATCTAGCGACAGTGCACTCACTCGCATGTTCAAGGAACCAGTTTGATTTGAGTTTTGTTACATGGAACTTGATTCTCCTGGAAGCAGCCATCAGATGGGTGTATTGTGGTCACAAAGGAATGGACATACACCGTTACACCACTAATTTTAATTTCAGCGTGTCATCTTGAGCATCAGAATGGGGATGATAGTCAGTCACACGACAGCATGGCAGGTAGCTCATGTAGCTCTGACCAAAGACTACAAATAAACAATGGCTGAAACCACCATACTATCACCAATCAATTAGTAAAGTCCTGTTGTGGAGACTCAAACTGAGCATTTGTTATTGCCACCTTGGTGTCTTGAAACTTGATGTGATGAAGGAGTCTTTTGTCTTTTTGACTCGTTGTCTTTTTAATGTGTTTGTATCTTGCTCTAATCTGAAAAAACCCCTAAGAATAGTCAGTGAGCCTCTCTGGGTTTTTATTGTCACTATTCATCTGCAGCATGTTTTAAAAGCTCCGTTTGTAAAACCTTACGATGTAACTACAGCCCATTGGCTCACTGTGTGCCAGACAACAAATATTTAAAGGGTCAGAAAAGAATCACTCTGAGGCTAACAAATATTTGAATGGGTACATGAAGCTGAGGATCAGGAATTTTTCATAGAGAGTAATCTTAACCATGCAGCAGTATATTAATGAGTAACCTTGTACTGGAGATTTCAGCATTGTTTTCCTGCCATGCGATTGCATTTGTATCTGCCCATCAGGGACCCTCATATTAACTTTTATTGAGAAGAAAAAAGCTAGCGTTTGTCCTCCAGCTTCACTGTGCTAATGTGCTTATATTATCCTAACCATAGCTTTGTAGCTAGCTACCACATGACACACCATGATAGCACAGCTGTACGTTTAAATTTTTCAGAAATCCCTCAGTCAGAACATGGTACAGTACATGCACATGGTACATCTTTGATTGGAAACTAGTGAGCTAACTCCCTGCTAACTTCTAACTATGCTAAACTTCCTAAATCCTGTTTTTCATGGATGCGTGGATGTTAAACTTCATTGTTACAGCTGGTCGAGCAGCCACACTGATCATTTTATTAATGATGAAAGAATATAGACAGTTTTCAACTCTGTGATGTCGCAGTGTTTGAGTTAGGGAACTGAAGAGTAGCTTGAACCCAAAAATGGCTAATGATGTCAGATTTAAGAGACGGATTGCACTCATTTTACTTGTCCTATATGTGAAGGTCTTTAAGCTTGAGAAAAGCAGCCTACACCAGAAAATCACCAGAAAAGTCTATATTTACTGAGTCAAGGGCTGTAATCCCATATATGGCCAGTTTTTATTCTTTTATTTTATTTAACAACCCTTTGCAGATGTGTTTGTGAACATGCAAGTTACTGGTCTACACATATTTAAACTTGATTTTTATCCCTTTTTGGATCAAAACTAATATGTTCCAACTGAACATTTATACTAAAACAAACAAACCAATTGGGGCAGCTGTAAACAAGGAAACTCAGTCTGCATTTTACTGTAAATATATCTTTAATTTTTGTCACCGGAGTGGCAAAAACAGCGTAAGTGGTGAATGCGTGACAACTCTTGTGTTTCCTCTTGCAGCCAGCAAGAGAATGTGCTTACTACTAGCTCCACTGTAGATTACGTATGCGCTATACTCTTGTCTTCATAATCTCAGCTCAGAAGCAGGGGGATGGGCTATGAGCATTTTGACATGTCAAATTAAAAAAAAATATTACTTGGTTGTAAATATAAGCCTTCAAGGCTATATGAATGGTAGTGGCATATTTTCACACTACTTATTTCATATCTACAAGTTAATAACCTTTCTAAAACACAATCCAGGCTCATTTTCATGATATTGAGCCTCTAACAGCGTCTTGCTATGCTCTGTCTGAGCGAAAAAATAACATGAAAAGATCACACCCTTTTAACACCACATTAAGAGGTGGTGATGTGTAATTGGTTCGAATTAGATCCGAGCAACACGGAAAATAACAACTTTTCTTTCACTGTCTTGGGTATCAGTGTCAAGTGCCAAGTTCCATAACAGGTAACATAATGAAGTTGTGGCCATTTGACTTGTTTTTGAGTGACAAGATTGCATTATACTCCTATAAGCTTACAATGATCAATAAATCAGGTTTTTAAAAACTCTGAGAAGCTATGTTGTTATAATTTATTAATAGTCACGCACCTAATAAAAAAAAATAATAATTTAATTTGTTTTGTCAGAACTCTGGGATTTATTCAGTTTTGTAAGTGGCCCAGCAACAACCAAATGAGTCTTAAACATGTGTTGAAACATGAAAATGTCTCAGTGGTGCGTTCATTTACAAATGGCATAGACAATGAACATTCGATTAACAATATACAGTAAATTAAATGTGTGTATATTCAGTTTTTCTTGTATCCTAAATGCCTTCATAGGCTGTTCCTTTACACAAAATGTGCTTCACCGAGTAAAGTGAACGTATCATTACATGGTTTAATCATCAAAGTTTTCTCACAGAAAACCTGCAGTTTGTTGTGCTCATCAAGTCAAAGGCAATCAGATATACATTTTCATACCTCTGGCCAGTAATGAAGGGCCAGGCAACCAGTGAAACTGGTGAAGTAATTATATTTTCTTTATTCTTTTAGGTTTCTCTTTTTCAGTGTAACCTCATTTGATATATTTATCAGCTGTCGCCCAATGGACCTGCTTAAATTCTTACTTGCCATGCTAGCTATCGACTGGTGCAAGAATAGTTTCTGAGAAGCTTCAAAGCTAATTGCCTTGGAAGTGTGAGGGGAACTAAATTAGTGTCACGCCACAACCAAGAAAAAAGGTTCCCAATCGCATTTGCTTTTTATATGGCTTTGAGAATATTTTTCAGACAGGGAAGTCTCTGTGCACAAAGTGGAACTGAGTGAATGTTCAGCAGGGAATCAGTCACAGAGAGAGCATGCACATCAGACAGAAGAAGAGAACTCTCCATACGGATACAGTAGGCATAAACAGCAGCATCTATATACTGTGAAAGGTAGATTTTAGGATAATAAGAGCAGAAATCAAGATCGGTTTTCTGAAACACTTCAATAAATGTCTTTTTTATGTAAAGAGTATGGGAATATCTATTCTGAATTTCAACCAGTCTAAAAGACACTGTGGCCTTGTGAACCTAGTGAGCTAGGAGCTCATTTAAAAAAAAAAAAAGAGCTCTGCTGGAGACCAAGATCTAAAACTGGTTGCCGTGGAAATTTAAAAGTATCACGTTTCTCTGTCAATTGTAGTGAAATGAAGGATAGAGCTTGAAGACTTTGGAGCCCAAGCAGCCTCATTTGACAAGATAGGTCTCCCCTTTACTCATGCTTTAGATCAGGGGTGGGGAACTCCAGGCCTCAAGGGCCGGTGTCCTGCAGGTTTTAGATATCGCCCTAGTTCAGCACACCTGAATCAAATGATTAGTTCGTTACCAGGCCTCTGGAGGATGGCAAGACATGTTGAGGAGGTAATTTAGCTATTTAAATCAGCTGTGTTGGATCAAGGACACATCTAAAACCTGCAGGACACTGGCCCTTGAGGCCTGGAGTTCCCCACCCCTTCTTTAGATATTTGCACGAAATACTTTATTTTCATAACATTAGGTTGAAATGAGACAATTTCAAAAGTTTAAAACATTTTATAAGCTTTTTTTTTTTACAAAACATAGCTAATTGTTGCTTTTGCAAGAAAAGCTGCATTTTTCGTAGCTGAACATTTTTTGACTTTGTTTCAAAAATCATCATGTTGTCTCTTTATATTGATATGGACTGAATAATAGGTCCAACGATTTCATCCCGATACCTGATGGCAGGTCTGTGCCATTAGGTATCAGTCATTAGGAAGAGGTTTGTGCGTCCCTTTAAGGATATGCCTTCCCAGACCATCACCGACTCACCATCGAACAGGTCATGCTGAATGATGCTACATATCATATCATTCTCCACAGCTTGTCCAGCACATTTCATGTCTGTCAAATGTGCTAAAGGTGAACCTGTTCTCATCTGTGAACGTGCCAGTGGTGGACATACCAACTCTAGTGTTGTAAGGCAAATGCCAATAGTGGTGAGTAATTAGCACAGGGCCCACTAGAGGCCCTCAGCCCATCCTCATGAAGTCGGTTTCTGATTGCTTGGAGACATTCACGCTAGTGTCATTTTGGGCTGTGGCAGTGCTCATCCTGTAACTCCTTGCACAAAAGAGCAGATACCAGTTCTGCTTATGGGTTAACGCTCTTTAAACCTCGATGCTCTTCTGACTGTGCTGGAAGACGGAGCAAACCTTCTGGCAATGGCACATATTGATGTGCCATCCTGAAGGACTTGGAATATTTCTGCAACCTCTGTAGGGTCCATATATACCCTCATGCAACAAGTAAAGACACTGACTCTAGCCAAATGCAAAACTAGTGAAAAACAGTCAAAAAGATGAGGAGAGAAAAACTGTCAGAGACCTCCATCTGTAGAAGCATTCCTGTTTGGGGGGTTTTCTCGTTGTTGCCCCTGGTGCACCTGTTGTTTATTTCATTAACACCAAAGCAGCTAAACTGAAACAACTCCCTTTGGTATTTAATTGACTAGATCAATATCCCAGAAGCTTAACTGACTTGATGCTGTACTCTGATTAAAAAGTGATCCTTTCATTTTTTTTGAGCAGCGAGGAAAATAATAATTTGACCCCCTGCTGAATTTGTAAGTTTGTTCACTTAGAAAGAAATGAAGAGTTTCTAATTTTTTATGATAATTCCATTTTAATGGAGAGAGACATAACATCAACCAAACATCTAGAAAAATACATAACATAAAAGTTATAAATTGATTTACAAGTTACTGAGTGCAATAAACAATTGTTCCCCTACAACTGAGCCATAATTCTGGCTCCCACAGTTTGGCTGTGCGCCTAAGTGGCACACAAATTGATTAATTAATTAATTAATCATAACTCGTTCGTTTTTTTTCTGGCCTTCAACTGTTTGAAAGTGCAGTACATAATTGAAGTGGGTTTTCTTATATTACATGTACATTTCTGAATACCCCCCCAAAGCTATAGATTATATGCATCTTTCTATAACACTCTTTTTAATGGTCAGAATTTAACTAAACAGCAGGTCATATATTAATTTTATCTACCCAGTAAAAGAGTTGGCTGGCCAAATGAATCATGAAGGTCAAGTGGAGAAGATGATGAGTGAACAGGAACTGTCATGCAATAGCCAGCGCAATAACTATGACAGATTAAGAGTCTGTCAGAAGAAATTGTACCGTTACCATTCCCTCTTACTATGACCTTAAACCACAAATCTGAGTCATTTGAGTTATTACATTCCTAGAGGTCACTACTGTAGGTCAAAGCTGAAAACTGAGGGTGTTGCTAAAAAAAACTTCAACACCTAGTGTTTCGAATGCAAACAAGAGTATCTCTGTAAGGCTGCAACTGTGCTGAACATCTTCACTGTTTTAAAACATTGACACAGCTAGAAAAAAAAAAATCCAAATTGTCAGAGGTATTGACTTTATTATAAGTCAGCTAAACGAAGGTTCTCTTTTGAAGACACAGAGTTTAAACAATTCAGCAGCAGAATAAAAAGTCCATTCTGCAGCATCAGCACTATGTGCTGGTATTTGGGATCCAGGCCCATCTAAAGAGGTCACCGTGCCACTTCAGCTTCATCTGGCCTATTGACGTAAGTCACGCTGATGCTGATTTGTAATGAAAAACATAAACATCCACTTGTACATTACTACAGTAAAGTTAACATAGAGCTTGTGATCCTGTTAATGGTAACATTCTGGTTAGTGATAGCAGTATCTAGAATGGCTGACCCTATCAGGGTTGAGCGGCTGATGAAGATGTACACCTACACTTATGATGACACTTATGAGTTGCCTATGCAAGTCAGACTTTGGGAAGTACCCTTCATGTCTCACTGAAACTAAAAAGAAGTTATTCATCATTCATCAGGTTTTGTTAAAATATGATCTCATTCAAAATTTGCTGAATAAATAGAAGTGTGTTGCGGAGATTCTGTATTCATGCTGAATGACTCCAACTGTCCCAGTGTGTGATGAGTTCATTAATCTCCACGTACAACCGGGGAAAAAAATCTTTCTTCCTCTTTGTACACTGTGGCAAGTATTTTTCGCAGTTTTGTGAATGTGGTTAAATTGCTCTATGAGCACACCACACACATGCTTGTAACTGCGTGTACTGGTTTGTGATGTGGTGTCGATTATCTTTGAATATTTTTGTGTAGCCTTTGAGCATGCGAAGCAATTTTATTACACGTAAAACTACCTTACAAATGTGTACATCAAAACATGAATAAATACTCATCATTTATACACAATTTATTAAGTTCAGCTTCACAAATTGTATAATATTATATTTCAAAAAGCTTTGTGCGCATAAAAATGTGCAAAATTCCAAGTAACATCCCTCAAAGGTCACACACAAATGCCTGCATGCATTTGTAAATCTTAATTTATGTTCGTGGATCATACC
>VOQK01041097.1:0-11838 GCA_015052645.1 Benitochromis conjunctus
GGCTGGGAGACATCAGGGCTGACGAGCACAGGGAAGCAAAACTGAAAACACTGACATGAGACAAAGACCTTCAAAATAAAACAGGAAACACAAAAGCACAGAGACAGACTGAGACGTAGCTTAACACAGGGATTTGACAGAGGGAACACAGGCAGGGGAGAGCAACACAGAGACAGAACACAAAACCACAATAACCGAAACATGGGAAAATAAATCACAACAGCATACTTGAAAATCAGAGCATAAATCATGAACCAGAATAAAACCAAAACACAGACAGCCATAATGCAGGAACACAACGGTAAGGACAACAGAACACAGAACTGGGGAACACAGAGAATAAGAGGGCTAGGGTTCTGAAAAATGCAAAGTAAATAAAAACACAAAGAGGGCACAACACCCAAGGGCTTAGAAAAACAATACACAGGAGAAAATAAACATAACCAACCCCAAACGCTGAGTCATCGACTCAGGACCGTGACAGTAGACTCATTCAATATTTGTTTCTCTCAAACTAATATAAGCTACAGTATGTTTCATGCCTGTTTTGTTGGTCTACCACATGTTTTTGAGTCCTCTGGAATAAATCATCCTTACAAACAAGAAAAAGTAGCAACCATTTTATAAACCCAAACCTGGATCATATCTGACCATGATCAAGTCGTTTTATTAAACAAAGCAAAAGTTATTTTATTTTCTATCTAAACTGTTTGCCTTGTAAACCTAACTGAGTGGTTTTACTCCTGAAACCTGATCAAACACGAGTGAAAGATTTTTATTTGAAAAATAATACCATAGAAAGTGTCTCAGGGTGTCAGGAGTAAAATGATCTCCACCTTTAACACCCCCCACCCTCCCTCACTATGGGAACATGACAGATTGGATTAAAAAACTAGTTTTACATCACAAAAGAGCGAGAGGGGCTGGCAGTGTCCAGGATCACTAATCAACAGATATAATTTATATTTCAAGAACTGCGTGACGCTGAGTTGTGGGTTGCTATGGTATCTAACACTGATAATAATGCTGATGCCGGGTTTCTAAGCCCAACAATCTCACTCATGAAGTCAGCACCAAACTGAATATACTCACAACATTTAATCTGTTGGTTTTTGTTTCTGGACACAGATTTTTCTTTTTGTTCTATGTTCGCAGACAGTTTTTGAAGACAAGTTTCCATAATCCTGACCTCATTTGATTCATACCCACGTGCAGAAGTCACTGACAGTGGCACATGGAACTGACTGTTTTTAACTTAATGACTTTTGCACTTCAGTTAGGCTTTTTTTATGCTTCCGCTTTTAATCGAACCTACTTGGTTAGGTTTAGGCAACAAAATGATTTGATTAGGTTTAGGTACCATAAGCTCCTGGTTAGCTTGAGGAAATGATAGTGGCTTAGGTTTCGATAATTGAAAACAGTAAGTATGAGAAAACACATTACAGATTAAAAAGCGTTCGTTGCCACTTTTGTAAAGCTCAGTTTTCTTGGTTGCTAAGGTTGACATATCCCCTGAGAGGACTCGTGCACACAGGAAGCAACTAGCAGTGACATCTTAAAACAGAGCAGAGTTTCTGTGACAATCATCTACTTCATGGTACAATAGGTGAAATAACAGCAGGCGATGGAAAGTGGACAGGGCCCTGAAGAATACTACTGATTGATTTATCAGGGTGGTGAACACATTAGCTACCTGAAGCTTCAGGTGTGCAATTGGTTAGCACATGGTACTTATAAGACATTAGTGGGCTGAGTAATGCCAAGGTTGTGAGTTCAAGCCTCACCTGGAGCAGTGTCTTTAGGCTCATCCTCAGTTATAATAGATTGAAAAAACTAATAATAATATATGTGGTGGCTCTATCTCAGGAGGTAGAGCTGGTTGTCATTTCTGGGACCAACCTTGATACTTCAGTCTACAGACCAAATATCCTTGGGCCCATGTTGCTCTCTGATGTGTATGTGAATTGTAGATAGAAAAAGCATAGCAATGAGGGATCAACAGTCTATTTACATGATCCAAAATATTAAAAAGCTTACTTCCCATTTGAATATTCAATTATAATTTTTCTGTTTGAAAATTGTTTCGTTTGAAATGGAAAACTAAATTTGCTTCTATGTGCACAAACTTATGAATGCAATTTTTAATTATTTACATTGTTTTATCTTAAAAAAGATAAATTGGCAAGTACCGTTGCCCCCCCCCAAAAAAAAAAATGTGATGCGCTTGTTCATACATTGATCTGTTTATCCAGTGACCCAACCATCTAGCCTTTCCATCCACCTATCATGTGTGCAGTAATTTATCCATCCAGCAGCTATCCTTCCATCAAATATCAATTCAGTTCATTCAGTCCATCATTACCCCTGCTCCTACACAGATCTTCTATTTTCCCATGAACTCAATCATCCATTCAACAGACAACTGCCCCTTGATTAAAGAGCAGGCTCATCAAAACAGAAACTCAGTGGGAAAGAAAATGATCGCAGACGTTGCATCAAATCGTATCATCACGCCAAATTACCCACGAGTCTCTGCTCATTTTTCTCCCGTTGTGTCCAATCTGTCCGTCTGGCTCCAATGCTCCACTGGGCAGTGCTGATAGGCCTGACAGGTTTCTGGATCCTTCTTGGATAACTGGGCCAAAAAAAAAAGAGAGAGAAAATGGATCTGCAGGGGACAGGAAGGAGCTGACACACTGAAAACTCTTAAATCCCTGTTTGGATTTGTGGCAGTTTACAAACAGGGATGAGTAACACTAAGTATAGCTGGAAGGAGGAAAGAGAAAGTGTGAAGAAGTCCGCTGGATAAACTAAATCTAAACACTCTAACTAGGTCATATGGCTGGATGTCCTGAGTTTGGTTTATTAAATGGTTTTCAGGCCCCTCAACAGAATGTGACACCATAACTCACACTTGATAACAGCCATCTGCACTGTAGAAGTGCAAAAACCACCCTGGATTCCATGGTTATGCGTAAAAACCTGCTAAGATAATCAATAACCTTTTCTTCATGAAGTGGTTTTGGTACCTAAACCAAGTAAACATCTGGTAAAACAAAGTTCAAACTCTAGTCAGTTTGACACTGCTATCCTTTAAAAGCTTTCCTTCATGTTGTTAGCATGGATGTTCTAAAGGGAACAAACAAAAAAGTGACATGAACCTCTTGGTTTATGGTTTGGTACCATTTATGTAAGACCAGAGAATAAATGATGTAATACATCAGCAGGTGACATTACATTTTTATTTTAGCTGTTTTAACAGTGGATTAAGGTAAAGCTGATTGTTTTTAAAAGATCTTTCTGTCATAACCATCTGCAGAACATAACTAACGGACCTTTGTGGCATAAAGAAAAAAGACATGGTCATTTTGGACGATGATATGCTGCCTTCTGACTCGGAAACTTTGGACTTTTCAACTAAACAAGCTGAAACAGGCTCCAGGTTGTGTCTTTTAGATGATTTGATCTAAGGCCGAACTTTTTCCTCTCATTTTTCTTCTTCTTTGCACTTCTCCTTTCCCATTCCTCCTACTCTTCCATCTTTTATTCCTCTCCTGTCGTTCCTCGCCTAAGGCCATATGTGCTACGCGGTTGTTCCAGCCATCAGTTTCTGTTTAATAAACCTCCACTTCTTCACTCTGCTTTCCTCTCCTCGCTGCTTGCGGCCATGCAGCTGAGAATTAAGAAGCGTGATGACCTCCCACCTCAACTCACTGATCATCACAGGCAAACATGCTCCGAAACACAGAAGGACAACCGCGAGGGACAAAGGTTTGGATCTGTCTGAACAAATGTTCCATCGCATGAGTGAGCTGTGTGCAGTTGATTTGGGGTTATCAAATTGTATGCTGGTTATGTCCATCAATTACACTCAGACAGAGAACATGCTTTTACATGTTGAAACATCAGCTTCGATGTAAATGGTGGATTTGAAGGAGGCAGAATCTGAAAAAGGACACTGTGTTACTGAAAGGTTTTGAAACCTTGAGTCGTCCATCTGATCACATTTATCAGCAAAATAAGTAAGTAAGTAATGTAAAGATTTAATTCCTCCACTGGTACCTTATTCAATACCTGGGAAACATGACCCCTGTGCCAACTTTTTTGGGATGTGTTGCTGCCATCAGAATCAAAATTTCCCTTTTGGTCTGTCTTCTATGTTCTATTGTGAATAAAATATGAGTTTCTATGATTTACACATCATTGCCTTCTATTTTTAGTTACACTTTACAAACTGTCCCAACATTTATTTTTTTTTTGTCTGTCCCATTTGGATCATTGGCTATCAGAATTATTGTCTGATGGCCAAGATAGAGGCCCAACTGATTTATTTTACCAAATGGACCATCACAGCCTTGCCGTATTGATCCATTTGATTGACCTTGTTATTATTTATTTATGTATTTATTTTATTTTCAGTTGTTATACATGGGACAGACATGACTATGGGATAGGAAAAGGAGAGAGAGAGAGAGAGAAATAAAGGGAGGGAGGGAGGTAGGGAGAGAAAAACCGAGGGGACGAGGGACAGTGAGAGAGGACAAAAAAGAAAAAAGAGAAGAAAAAAAAAGCCCATCCGGACCGGGGCCCACAGCAGTGCATCACCAAGCCCCACAGAACCCGGGGCGGCCCACCCGACCTGACCACAGAAGAAGCTGTACCCACCCCATCATCCAATCATCTCCCAGACAACATGAGACAATAGACTCCCAGGTCATGTTCATTCTCCGTCTCTCCTATATCTCTCCCCCACCTGCAGAGTGGACTCCCGGAGGGCAGAGAACTCCTGCAAGGATGTAACAACCTCCCCGCCAGTTGAAGAGCCCCCTAGTTAGGCTGATGCACCAGAGGCCCTCTGCAGCAGGGCCGAGCCCCCATGCATCCACCCGCCCACCACCCTCACAACACAGCAATCAGGACCCAAGCCCCCGAGGCCCAGCCAGAGTCCCAGCCCAGAGGCGGAGCACCCCCGGTACCTCAAGCCCCCACGCCCCCCTCGGACCCACCCAGGGGCAGTCAGGCTACCAGGCCAGTAAAGTAAGGAAAGTTGAGGACAAGGAAACATGATTAAAATCCCCAGAGATGAAAAGGAAGGCTTGGGGGTGTGATGTCTGCAGCTGGGACACTACTGTGTGAATTGTCTCGCATGCTGCTGCCGCATCTGCCGCTGGTGGAATGTAAACAGTTATTGCGATGACTTGCGAGAATTCCCGCGGCAGGTAATACGGTCGGATGCTAACCGCTAAAAGCACCACATCTCGTGTACAGTGCTGCTCCTTCACACTGATGTGCCACGATTTACACCATCTCTCGTTCACATACATCACAATCCCCCCACCTTTCCTTTTGCCGGTCTCCTTCGCGTCCCGATCTGCTCTCACCAGGTGAAATCCTAGTACAGTCACGTGAGAGTCTGGAGTGAGGTGTGTTAGCCACGACTCTGTGTAGCACATCATGCTAACCTCCCGGTACTCCCTCTGGAGTCTGGTCAGTGCCGCCAATTCCTCAATCTTATTAGGGAGCGATCTAACATTTCCCATAGTGATCGAGGGTACAGATGGTTTGTACTGTCTCTTCTGCTCTCGGCACTTGGCTCCAGCCAATGCTCTCTTAATATGTGTGTATTCTGTTCTGCTTCATGGCTGTTTTACACTTCTGTAGCAAATGTTTATAGGGCCTAGGATATTACACAAGAGGCTGACACCATTGCCAGCATTCATGCTTGTGTGTGGAGCATTTTGTGTTAATTACTTTGTGGTCATGTTTAAGTGTGCCAGCTGATAAAAACAAATAAAATGGCAGGATTTTTTCCCTCCTGGGTCCCTGCTCTTTTTTGTGGTAATTTATTTTCTTTTGGAGGCAAACATATTTGTCCCTCAAGTTTTTCCCACTCTGTACTTTCCCTCATGTCCATTCTGGAGTCTCTCTCCAGGAATTTGCTGACATCTGTAAGTCATCATATTGTGACAAAGATTATTATTATTTAGCAGAAAAAGTATCCAGAAATGCATGTAAGGAAGCTGAACTGAACAGACCAGCTGAACCATCGCTTTTGTAAAGCACTCTCTTTTACCTGTTTGTCTTGTCTCATCTTTTTCCCTCTCATTGGTCTTTTGACTGCCTCTCATCCTTCCCTTCTGCCCTTTGCTTTCTCAGTACCTCCCACCTATTGCACATCCATTGCACATCATCATGCACATCCACCCCTTCAAGTGGATGACCTTTAATTGCATTATCCAACAACAAACACACACACACACACACACACACGCACGCACGCACGCACGCACACACAAAGACACAGCAAAAAGCAAATCAAAAACACATAGCTGCAGTTGTCTGGACAGACACATGGGGGTGCTGCAGTGCTTCATAACTACTAAACATTTCCAACGTCAGTGAGAGTTTGAAGCACAAGTCACAAAACAGTCAGGCACACCCAAAAACATTCAAATGATGACTTTGGACACACTGGGAAGAGATGTAAATGAAATGAGAAGCGGGGAGGACACTGGAAGAAGACTTGGGTGCAGTAAAAGCAGCAAAAATGATGGAGAGAAAAAAAGAATGTTGACCTTTGCACACCAAAGCCTCACTATTAAACCTTCACAGGAATAACAACTTTTCTCACACTCAGTGCACTATAGCACTTTAGGAATATGTTTCAGACAGTCTGCACTCTAGGCTGCTTTACTCAATCAGACAATCAAAGGGCATTTTACAGATTCAGTAGTGCAGGCTTTTCAAATTAAATGATACCAATACCTTCTGCAAGCCAAGGTTACTAAATGTTGAGAAAGATGCTTTAAAAATCCAAGGAAAGAAATGTGAAAGAGACAGAAAGCTATTCCTCTGTTTTCAATTTAATAGCAGCAGTCTTTGTGATAATTAAAATACAGCAGTGTTTCTCTCTTACTCAGTTTATCTGTTCACTGATTTGCTTGAATCTTTTTTTAATTATTTGTTTGCTTGTTTGTTTTTTGTCTTTATTGATTTAATTTTCATTTGCTGCCTTGTTAAATACATACAAGTGTTATCTGCTCTATACGCTGTTGGTTAGTTTCATTTGTAACAAAGCATCACAGGAATGGTTCACAACCCTCTGACATATGACAGAGAAACTGAACAATTTAACAGTATTTTCTAAAATTCATGTTTTGTCTGACCACTTCTCTGATAGCATCTAATTTTACAATAATGGATTACAGAGCGCTGGACAATGAATTTCATTAAAGTCAAAAACCTTCTGGAAGTGCAGTAACTGACCTTAAGGACTGTATAAAGCTTATAGTTGGTGCTGACTGGGACACTGAGCCATCTCGTGACGCCCTGAGCATTTCCTGTTCACTCACCTCTCTTCATCCAGCTTTTACACCACTTTGCATTTAATCATTACTTATTATTAATCTCGGTCTCTCGCTTCCATTCTTTGTCTTTTGTCCTGTCTCCCTCCCCTCACCCCCAAAGAATTGCGACAGATGGCCGCCCCTCCTTGAGCCTGGTTCTGCCGGAGGTTTCTTCCTGTTATAAAGGAGTTTTTCCTTCCCACAGTTGCCAAGTTCTTGCTTATAGGGGGTCATTTGATTTTTGGGTTTCTTTCTAATATTGTAGGGTCTTTACCTTATGATATAAGGTGTCTTCAGGTGACTGTTGTAATCAATTGCTACTATAGAAATAAAACTGAATTGCATTTTACATTTAAAATCTCAGTCTGATTGGGTAATGTAAATCCTTGCTCAGTTATATAGAGTAGATGTAGAAAGTAGAATCAAATTTAAGATGTGGCAGATTTAAAAACTCTCTCAAATAGCAGTTTAACAGTATCTAGATGTCATGTCCTTAAGAAACAGGGAAACATCCAGTAAATCCCTGACACAGACCCTGGGAGAGGCCTCTGGTCTGATCTACTGTTCACCAAAGCTGCATCAGAAATGATCTCAGTGGAAGGGCGCCTGTCAATAAGCCAGTTTTTAAGGGAGGAAAAGCTGTAGTATGTCGAATTATTGAAAATTTCAGATCATTCAAAATGTAACATTATTTCCCATTTTCATAGTAAAATATAAAGAAATGAGGGGCGGCTCAAGCACAGTACTATATTCCTATTAAATGTATTATTTAATAGGAATATTGTTTATTTTTATTTAAATATTAAATAAACAAAAAAATCCAAGAGGTAAAATCTAAACACCTAAATGGGTGTTCTGGAAAGATGTAAAATAGACCAAAATCTAAAAACTGCTTTTCAACATTACAGAAGTAGTCACACACTGGTGCAACAGTCAGCCAGCTCAGCAGGTGTGTACTCTGCTGGTAGCCGCTCTCCTGTTTTACCTCACAGCACAAAACTCCTAGCCTGATGTCAAGAATGAGGACTTCATGAACATGTTCATGTTTTCCAATTCTCTATACTGTCTCTGACTTGTCTTAGTACTCTGGGTTTCCTAGGGCAAATGATGACTAATTGGTCATGTAAGCGTGTGTGTGTGCGTGTGTGTGTGCGTGTGTGTGTGCGTGTGTGTGTGTGTGTGTGTGTGTGGTGGACCATAAAGTTGTAAGGTCATCCCCATTACCAGAACGCATCAGACACTCCACCCCTCCCTCAGGTAACAAGTGTGTACCCATAGGGTTACTCATGGCCCAAATGGAAATGACAAGACTGTGAGTGTATGAGTTTATGTGTGTGTGCGTGCATCTGTGTGTGTGTGTGTGTATGTTCTTCTAAAAAGCACCCGATGAATGAATGCACATTGATGCTGTTTGTTTCTGCATGTAAATGTAAAGCAGAGGAGGCTGAGTGGCCCACGGCAGCTGTCAGAGATGCTGACTGACAGACACACACGTAAACACACACTGACACAAAAATGACAGTATGTGTGTGTGACTCAGGTCTGGAGAGCAATACTTGACATAGCAGTTAGGTACCAAGGATGGCTGATCACACAAAGCTACTAAATCAAACTGACCAGTCAAACTGGAGATGCTGCTCATTGTTACTGCTCAATGAACGTGTGTGTGCACACGTGCACACACACAGCACTGTGAGGATTATTATCTTTAGTTTTTATCCATCTATTCATCCACTTTCTGCTGTGTATCTGGATCTTAGTCTCTAAGTTATGGATTATGTGTCAGTGAGATTGGGGAAATCTTCTTTCCATTTATGAACAATCTTATGCTCCTGCAGATGTACTCACTGTATTAGGTATATTAGAATGGCATAGAAACAACTAGGTGCTGGAAACATTTTGTTCTAAATTGATATTTTTGCATCACATAGTTGCTGCAGATTTGTCAGCTGCTCATCCGTGTTGTGAATCTCACATTTCACCGCATCCATAAGCTGCTCTGCTGGATTGAGATCTGGTGACACGGGAAGTACAGTGAACCTGATTGATGTAGTACGGTAGCCCTGTGACAGACTGGCGACCTGTCCAGGGTGTACCCCGCCTCTCGCCCAAGACAGCTGGGATAGGCTCCAGCGCCCCCCACGACCCTGAAAAGGATAAAAGGGCGGATGGATGGATGGATGGATGGTGTAGTATGGATTCTTATTCTATTTACCCTTTTCCTCACCTCACCAGACTTACCTTGTTTCCTCTTTTACTTTCTCATTACTAATTGGCTCTGGACTTTGTCCCTTTATTGAACTCACCTGGCACACATTATATAAGCACTGCACTCACTTTTGACTCACTGTTTTCATATGGGGCAGCTGAGGTGAGTTTGATTTGTTCTTCTGAGTTTAAGCCTTTATATTCACGTTAATGATTTAAGTCTAACCTTGTTTTCTCTTTCAGAGTATAGCAGTCCATGAGTGTCTTCTTTTAACCCTCCAGGCTATAACTGGCCGTTTTTTGATTTTACCTCTATCTTTCACCTTTACAAAACTGTTTACCTTGCCTTGTTTGGTCTCATTCTTTTCAGCACCACCTCACATGTCTGAATTTTATCATTTTGACCAACTATATCAGCACAACTGATCTAAATTCAGACTGGCCCATGGTGATAATTTTAACTTGCCTTTGAATCCCTTGCCTTTGACACTGTGCATTATCCTGCTGAAAGCAGCCATGGTACACTGTGGACATGTTCAGCAACAAAACTCCAGCAGGCTGTGAGGTTTAAACAATGCTCAGTTGGTATTAAAAGGCCCAAAGTTTGTCAAGAAAACACAGTTAAATCAATAGTAGTCTGAACCACTGATACAAGTCAAGATAAATCTATGCTTTCTTGAAGTTTACTCCAAATTCTGACCCTACGAACAGAATGTGGCAGAGTCGTCACACCAGGTGACGTTTTCCAATCTTGTACTGTCCAGTTTTGGTGACCCTGTGTAAAATTTACCAGTAGCTTCCTGTTCTTACCTGACATAAGTTAACCTGGTGTGCTCCTCTGCAGCCGTTGGCCATTTGTTTCAAGATCCAATGGTTTGTGCTTTCATAGATCACTGTTACTTTGCTACCAGCACAGCAGTCTAGCCACTCTCTTCAATCACTCAGTCACTAGATATTTTCTATTTTGTGGATCATTCTGTGAATGTTGTGTGGGGAAAAATAGAGTAGTAGATTCTGAAATACTCAGAAACAGAAAGAATAATAGACGTCCAGTAAAGGAACACACTCCAGTTCAGACAGGGCAGGTGGGTCCTCTGAATCATTGCTCATGTGAGTGCTAAAGTCCCCTAACCTGCCACTTCTCACTGAAGGCAACTCTAGGATGGTGAAGGTCCCACACTTTCCAGAAGACCTGAACACATTGGCTATGAACTAGGGCTGGACAATGAGGAAAATCTAATGTTGTGATATTGTTTGCCTATATTGCAATATGCACTATCGGTCAAGCTTTAGGACACCCAAATTTTTCCAGTTATTTATTGCAATTCAAGTCATTCAAGCCCAATGAATAGCTTGAAATGCAACAAAGGTAAGTGGTGAACTATCAGAGGTTGTTTTAAAAAAAAAAAAGGTAAGGTTACCCCAAACTGAAAAATACATTACAGAATTATACAAAAGGCTTTTTTTTTCAGGGAACACAAAAATAATTGAAAGCTGTTCTGCAGCAGTGGAGGTTGATCAAGCCTTTAAAGCCGGTGCTACTAACTCCTACAGGTGGATTACTTCCAGCCCCCTCTGTCTGATGTTGGAGCACACTGTGGCACCATTACCCCGTGAGCATCAGTTGAACAGTATTGTACTGCAGAAACCATCATAACACTTATAAATGTAGGTCTTTCCTACACAGAAAATGCAAAGAAAGTCGAGGTGTCAGTGAGTACGGTTTCCTTCACCATCCAAAGGCCCAGAAACAAACTGTGACAGGAAGAGGTCTGGCAGACCCAAAGCCACAACTGCATCAGAGGACAAGTTTCTGACAGCGTGATAGGCGGCTCACAGGACAACAGCTTAATAAGAAAGTCTCTGTTTCAACTGTGAAGAGAAGACATCCAGCTGCAGGTTTGACAGGACGAGCTGCAGCAAGAAAGCCGTGGCTAAGACGTCGTAATAAGACCGAGAGGCTCGCCTGGGCCATGAAACACCGCCACTGGACTACTGAAGACTGGAAGAAGGTGTTATGGACCGAGGAATCCAAATGTGAAATCTTCGTTCCATCACGCAGGATGTTTGTACGCTGTCGAGTAGGTATAAGGATGTTCCACAGTGGATGCTACATCAACGCTCAAACATGGAGGAGGAAGTGTGATGGTCTGGGCCTGTTTTACTGGATCCAGGGTCGGTGACTTGTACAGAGTGAGAGGAACCCTGAACTAAAACAGCTACAACAGCATTCTGCAGCACCATGCAGGACCCTCTGGTGTGTGTCTAGTTGGTCAGGGGTTCA
>VOQK01041105.1:0-17302 GCA_015052645.1 Benitochromis conjunctus
TATGCTAATTTCCCAGTCTTTCATGTGATCTCAACACCAGATATGAGCCTCAGCAATTTGAGGTGTCTCAAGAAGCTTTTGCTGTTTCAAGCATCGACCTCAGGAGGGAGCTGCAACTGCTCATGATTCTGCTAATTTCAGTCACAACCGCCAACTGCAGACTTTGTCACCTCACCTCCACTACATGCTTCTGCACCCTGTCCCTTCTTGACATATGAGAGACAGGTAAAAGAGTCATGCGGCTAACCACTGCACTCACTGAAGATGGAAGTACAGTGAGTGTCATTATTTTCTGTGCTGTTCTCTGATCAGCTCACTATTTCCTTTGCTAACAGTCAGATGACAATTTGGATGGTGACTTCCTCGAGGTGATAAAGTTATGATGCCAGAGTACCTCCTTTTTGTTTCATTTATTTGCATTTTCATATTGGTTCTGCGCACATTGCGTGTAATTTCATCCCTCTCTGGTATTGTGTTCGTTATTATATTTATCCTGTCAGAGTAAGTGAAGAGTTGATATAATGCGCATGTTCATTTGGCAGGGCAGGGCACCTCTTTCATCTCCTTTCTGTAATTACTTCAATTAGTCATGTGAGGAGGGAGGGGTTTCAGCTGCTCTCTCTGGGATTATAATTTACTCCCATGTCACTGTTGCAAGTATTCATTCGAGTAGCCATTTGAATCTAAGGTAAGGGGTGTGAACACCCTTCACACAAAGAAATGAGATTAGTTATTTATAAGCACTGCCTTTAAAAGAATATGGTGTTATCCTATTCCTTTGAAATGTAAATAATTTGACTGCTCCCATGGAAACATCCCCATGCTAACAGCATCAGCGCCACCAGCCCTTTGCTGATATGAACTTAGTTTAGGGGTAGAATCGGGTCAGAGAGAGGGGACTGCTCGAGGAGACATAACTTTGAAAACTCCTTTCATGTTGTGGACAAGCGATGAACTTCTGTTGTAATTTATTGCCGGTGTGATTTTTAAAAGCACCGCCCACCCCCCACTCTTTGAAGTGAGAATAGGTCTGTTTTTCCTCTGCAATGGTGTCACTGCCTGCCTGTTTCTTGTCTGTTATTGGATCAAATGGAATCCCCTTTCAGTGTCCAAATGTCTGGTCAGGTTTCTCTACAGCAGAGCGAGAGAATTACAGTTGAAAAAGCAGTTCTGTCTAACAGGTGTTTGAACAAATCTGCTGACTTATCCCAGATGACAAGAAGAAGATTACAAGAGATATGTTTGACACTTACTGTAAAATATATTTTATCCTTAGAGGACCTTTAAAGGAATAGTTAATGAATAAACTACTGTCTGTGCATACAGACATATTCACGTAACAGTGTCTCTGTTCTGAATGCTTGCAACGCTTTGAACACAAGTTGTCTTGTATAAAGTAAGAGCTGAAAATTGTGTTGACTTTAAGCCTTCCCTGTTTTGGGGCATAGAATATTCATGTTAGAGTTGTTTTCTAATTTAGCATGTGCATCAGATATTTTAACTGGCTGAGAACCACACAATGTAAAAGGACTGTTAAGCTGCTCCTTACTGGATTTTAAAACTCAGAAAATACTTAATACATCTAGTTCGCTGGATGAATTTGCAGCGTTTATTTTTTGGAACCAAGTTAGAATTTTTGAAATTTTTCAGATGCGAATGACCAACCATACCACTGCATTTGGCAACAAATACACTGTAGCTCAAAATACACAACTGTACTGCATAGAGAAATAGTAAAATAACACTGTTTTACCTCAGACACACAGCTAGACGCTGCTCTGGGTCAGTCGGCTCTGTGAAATGATTTCTCAGACTTCTCAGATGTGGTCCCATCTCTGTTAACGAGAGCTCAGACTGCCCCACATGACATTCTGAAATGGATGTACGAAAGCAGTTGTAATACAGCATCAACTCCTGGATCAAACCTGGAAATACACTCAGTGTGTAATGGCCTTTACCGACAGCTGCTAGCCACTAATTTAATGGCTACTGTGGCTTTCGGGTACTTGCTAATAGTTAAATGCCTACAGTAAAGTGTGTGCCATCGTTGCTCAAAGAGTTAATAAATAATAAATAAATAAAGAGTTTTACTGTCGTCTTTGTTCCGTCTTCCTTCCCTCAGCCCCAACTGGTTGCAGCAGATGGCTGCCCCTAGCTGAGCATGGTTCTTCCAGAAGTTTTTTTCCTGTTAAAAGGGAGTTTTTCCTTCCCACTGTTACCAAGTGCTTGTTCAAAGCGAGTCACTTGATTGTTGTGGTTTCTCTCTGTTATTATAACATCTTTACCTTACAATATAAAGCGCATTGAGGTGAAAGTTGTGATTCGATGCTATATAAATAATCCGTCCATCCATCCATTACCAACTTCTTTTCAGTGTTGTGAAAGTCAGCTACTTCAGCTGCTACTAAGGAGAGAGCTTGTGTGGCTGCCTGTGTGCAGCTGTGCTGTGTGAAGTTGTATCTCAGCTGGAGGAAGTGAAGACAACACTTTTGAAGATGGTTATCTAATCCAACATGAATTCTTCGATTTGTATCTGAGTATCTTTTATTTTTTGACAACCCTACTCCTGATTCAGTGACTGTGTATGGTGAAAATGATTTTAGAGCAGAGGTAGGCAATTCATTTTCCCAGGGGGTCCATGTGAGAAACTGGGACTGTTGTGGAAGGTTGCAAAAATAAACTGAACTGAACTGAAATAGTGAAATGGACATTGTAGAAACGCTAACATTTTATCACTATTTAATCAACAATTCCAGTCTGTTCCATTTCAGCCCCAGTCTATCAAAGCATGCACTTACCCCCATGAACAAATCACTCTCTGTCATAAGCCCTTTCGCTGAGCGTATTACTGCTATGTTCTGCGTAATTTCAAACTCTTTTGTTACTTACACAGATGAGTAACTGGGCTGTGTCAAAGACATCGCAGCTGTCGCCCAGAGCCAAGAAGACAAATTCAAAATGATCCCCTTTGTTTTTATACCGAAGGTCCAAATTTCCCACAATGCCCTCAATTCATCTAGTTACTGTTCACCTGAAGAGGAGCACATTCTCAAATATGGTTTTGTTTTGTTTTTTCTCAGGGCATAATAGCACAGCAGAGTCCATCAAACACTCATTGATAAACTCCCCATAAGAGACTGACTTTAATGGTTCAGATGTCTGTTGCTGCTTGGCACTAGTCAAGTAATTTTTCTTTGTGTGTTTAGTTAATGACGATACAAACTGTAATCCTTAAACACAGAAATTGCATTATGATTTTCCACAAAATGGCAAACAGTAAGCTATTCCCTGATGGGGAATTTATGAAATAGTGTTTGGTGGCTGAAGTGGGACAAACTCCATGATGTATACTGTTACATTTAAATCCTAGTTTGTCATTGACCCCAACCGCGCAGGTCAGGGAAAACCAAAGGGCCAAATGTGACCCACAGGCTTTACAATGCCCATGTCGGTGTCTGCAACCAAGTCTTTATATTATGAGACTGTGATGTGCACTTCAAGTTGTATAATTGGATTATTTAATGTTGGATTCCCATGATGCATTGAGTATTTCTTCTTCAGTCACCTTTCTCACTCACTATGTGTTAACAGACCTCTCTGCATTGAATCATACTTGTTATTAATCTCTGGCTCTCTTCCACAGCATGTCTTTTATCCTGTCTTCCTTCTCTCACCCCAACCGGTCGCAGCAGATGACCACCCCTCCCTGAGTCTGGTTCTGCCGGAAGATTCTTCCTGTTAAAAGGGAGTTTTTCCTTCCCACTGTTGCCAAAGTGCTTGCTCATAGGGGGCCATATGATTTTGGGGTTTTCTCTGTATGCATTATTGTAAGGTCTCCCTTACAATATAAAGCGACTTGAGGCGACTGTTGTTGTGATTTGGCGCTGTATAAATAAAATTGAATTGAATTAATACATTCATTTATTGGTCTTACATTTCCAAAGACTTGAAAAAGGAGACTTCATATATACTTTCTCTTCCTTTCTTTCTTTTAACTGAGAGTACAGCTAAATTAGACCTAAGACGTCCGAAGCCTCGCACTAACAAAACTGCCCCCTCTTCAAAGTCACTGACCAGACCATAATCGTTGCATCTTTCTTCACTTTTTACTGATTCTTGTCATGCATGCCTTCATGCTGCTGTAGCCAGTGCTTCATTATGTTTTTATGGCCTATTCCGGTCAAACTTGCACTGTGGTCGCACATTTCAAATTGTTCTCCTGACAGCTGTCTGCGCCTTTATAATAGCTACTTGAAAAGGAGGAAGGTTTTTATTTTCCTTCTGAGCATTATTTTTACTGATTCATGTGTCTTTTTTACGATGTTATTTCAGCTCCAAGCTGGTTTAAAAATATTCCAAAGCCCTATTCCCAAGCATTTATGTACCTAACATATAAACATTTTTATTGCTCAATTGTAATTTTGTGGGCAGAAATAAGAAGGGAAGACAAAAAAGACATACAATTTTTGATTTCCTTCCAATAAATGTTTGGAATTGTAATAACTTCTGGGACAGACAGCCTGTTGCTGTCTCATGTGGCTGCAGGATCCGGGTTGCGCTCTCTCTCGCTCTCTCTCTCTCTGTGGTATGCGTGTCCAAGGGGCTTGTTACTCTTTGAGGTCTTCGTTTGTTTAATGAAGTGGTAATCTGTCTACACAGAGGTTCACCCTCAAATGTGAAGTTCACTGTGTCAAGTGGCTCTGTTTATAATCTCCTTTGTATCTCTAATAAAAACAGCTTCTATTATGCCCATGTTTAGGAATTGTGTGTCGAACAATATGATGTGTTTCAGCTGCATCAACTGTTCTCTCTCCTCTGTGATGGTACTTCGGCGATGGGTTTGTGTGTATGTGCGTTTGACCTGTTACTGATATTGAACCCTATGCTTGTGGCTCTACTGTGCCGAGGGCCAAATGCAAATTGTATCCTAGAGGGCAGCTGGCAGGGAAGCTCGGGTGTTTGTGCAGCCATTTTTCAAGGATGCTGAGGACTTTCCAGCTGTGGCACCGCAGTTTGCCCTAGGACCATCACAAAACCAACATCAACATTCAAGTTACAGGGAGGGGGGACTGAAAACATGATCCACTCCGCAGTGTGTTTGAAATGTTAACTAAAGAAAACAAGCCGGCTAATGGTTTTTTATTTATATATTTTCTTTGGAGGCTTTGAAGTCACGGCCCAAGTTGCATGTCAGCCCCGGGCAACTCGGAAAAAGTAGCCTATGCATGCATGCAAAGACAACAAAAAATAGCTTGATTTCAACCTCTGACTTGGTGGACTTAAAGACTTCGCAAACAAAAACATTTTTGTATTCATGTATTTCTTTCCTCAAAGTATCACGTTCTATATCTTATAAAAGATTTGTCCATTTTAGAGGTGTTGCTCTAAATGTCCCATAAGGATCAAATAAAAAGGTGAACTTTGTAGAGATATATCACTGACAAACGTTCTCTCCAAAACCACCCATGCGAAAACTCTATCTCTAAAGTGATTTACTCTTACGTAGTAAAATAAAGGCCTGACTTTATTTTACAGCCCACATATCTGGCTTTTATAATGGGTACATGTGTGTTTAATCCAAAGAACATAAGGTGGGAGAACACTAAATTTAGAAATTATCCAATCTCCTGAGCAAGTCACCAAAGTTTTTATATATTATATATAGCACAGTTTTAAGTTTGTGGGTTTATTACAACTGATTGGTATTTAAAGTATACAGAAAAAGCAAAAGGCCCATTTTATCGATTCAGCTAAAGAAATGGGAACAAACGTGTTATGTGTTTTCGTACCGGGTTAATAATAATAAAGTGCCCAAAACATATTTTTTAAAAACATCTTAAAACATCTTTGCTAATTTGTCTTCATCCCTTGAGTTAGGTAGGTGAGGGGAAAATTAGTCAGTGTCCAGCAAAAAACTATTGGTCAAATCCACTTTAAAAACAATTACAAGAAAGTCTGCTTCCATGGAAACAAACTTCTTCCAAGGTTTCAGGGTTCGTAAAGAAATTAGGGTTTGGTTCAAGACTTTTGTATTTAGTTTTTAGCTTAACTTTGAGACTTTCTCCTTTATTTCAAATTTCCACGTCGCTGCGTAATGATCTCGTCAACATTTATTTATTTATATTTATTTATTATAAATCTATATTTTATTATTGAAGAAATAATTCCTTAATTTCCTTATTCCCATTTCTGTTGATATTCACAACCTTGATATTTGACTGTGAGTTTGAATGGCTTTCTGCAGGCGAGATAGTCCCTGTGAAAACCTGTTCTGCAGATTACATGACGTAATGGGGGGGGGGTCAGTCACCTTTATTGCATTAAAATGACTTTTATTACACTTGAAATCAGAAGCACAAAAATGTACTTATAGATAAATACCACAACAGTTTTAAAAAGAAATATGTTTTCATGTATTTGTTTCTTTTCATCTTGGAGAAGATTGAATGCAGCCCAGTAGACCCCCGTGTTTCAGTGTATGTGTTTGTTTGCTTGTGTGCATGTGTGTGCGTGTGCTCCGATTGGAGGCGGGGGGGTGTTACTACTGCTTCTTGTTGGTTGCGGCACAGTCCTGTCTGTTCTGTGGGACATCTGTGGGTTGCGTGATGGGCTTTGTGGAATGGTGCTCTGTTAGTGGAGTTAAACAGGCACAGTCACGAGCTCTACCGCACGCCATGGGCACAAGTGGCCTTGTCTCTTTGAGGCTTCATATACACGCACATCTGACAAGCACCTACAGCCTAAAAACACACAACGGCACAGATAAACAAACACGAAACTAGTCTAGCCGTAAAGTCAGGCAGATATCCTGATGACATTTCTAATACTGAATGCAGGGAAAACGTTTCACGAGAGGAAGCCAACCTGGCCAAATCTCAGAAAGCCATGATTGAGTTGTCTCGCAGCTGCCAGTGCTGTATGTTTATTTTTTTATTGGCCTACCAGCATGTTTGATACATTGTGACCACAATAGCACCCAACATTCATTTATTGGTGATGTGTGCAGCCCGCACCGTTTCTGACTTTACACAGCAGCCAACATCTTAGTTTTATTCCCAATGCGATGCTGTCCAACACTTTAATAGCTGCCTTTTTATGGTTATTGATTTATTTTATTTGAGGATGGAGTCTGTGTATAAGCATTTTATCTCCCTCCTGACCATTTGTCAAAAAGCAAGCCATAAACATCCCTGGAGGCTGAGAACAGAACAGAGAAGCTACCTAACTGCTCTATTAAAAGTGACACCGTAGCTTACATAGGATGTCCAATTTGGTGGGAGATGGCTGCTAAATGCTTTGTACAGTTCTCTCTTATTCTATATCTGAAAAGCTGCGTTTACCTATAACACCATATGTCAGACCCAGATAGATTTTAAATGATTTTTAAGGGCAAATGAGGATAATGAAGACCAGAGTGTAAACAGGCCAGAGTGAAGTTAAAAAAGAGAGGAAAAACTCGGGGAGATCAAACAGCCAGTCATTTGACTTTGATGTTCGTCTCTTTCGTTGTAAGTTGCAGTAGTTTCAGACTTTTTATTAGTCTTTCACAAAGACGCTCCACATCTTCTCTCTGCCACCTATTTTTCAAGCGCGCATTTCATGTTTACTGGCACGAATGCTCACTGTCTTCCCTAACCTTTACCCGTATATTGCTGCACGTGGCCACCATGATGTCACCCATTGGTTTCTGGACTTCACATTTTGAAGCTTCGGTGTTAGCGTTTTAGTCACTGCCATGTTTTTTGGAGCCATAACTTACCATATTATGGAAAAATTATGGTTACACGATGGTAGTGTGTCAGCAGTTGTTGTTGCTCGATCAGCCAGCCATGAACGGCAAAGTTACCGCGTACAAAGTGAAACAAAGTGTTAAGTACAATCTTGTACTTCTCATACTGTATTTTTTTATCTATGGGTTTTTGTTTTTTTGTTGTTGTTTTTTTTACATTTCTCCCATTACCACTGTTGGTTAATTTCCTGTTTCAGCCAACTTGTTAACCAATCAGCAATCGCCAAAACAAGCAGTAAAACCTACAGTGATCACACTGGATTTTGGAAGACTCCGTGCAGCACATTTGCCTCTCCATAGGCAAATAGCTGCACAAATGGACACAATTGCAGCGCCCTAAATTAATCATTAGGGTTGAATGCTAAGGTAGACTAGCCTGGATAGCATCTACAAATTATATAGATACAACGCCCAGGAATACTTACCTGCTACTTAGTGCTAGTACTTCATTAATTAGAACAGTAGCACAAACTTTATGGATGAGCTGTACCACAAGGAAGGCCTTAATATTTGTGAGTTAATTCCATTAACAATGGTGTGAAGTAACGTAACTTCGATTGGTGGAGGTTAAACCAAACAGTAAGTCAGGGGTGTTCAAACTTTTCTTTCCAAGAGTGCAATATTTAGTCATGGAAAATCATGGACAATGGTCTATCTGATTTTAGTTAGGGCACCTCCTCCTTAACATGCGTCTAACATGAGTACCAAACCATCTGAACTATACCCACTGTGGTGCTGAGTATGGGAGGCCCAGCTGGTTTGGCAGGCAGGTTGTGTCCATCAGAGCTCTCGGCCTTTTATGAGATTACATGAAAGTGTGGGAAATACAACAAGCTTTTGATCACCGTAGACCATGCTGATTTACTGGTGAACCCAACACCTCAGCTTATACCTGGCAGAGCATCACCTACAGCTGCCTGAGAGAAAGATGAGAGTGAAACACACACAGCCCTCGGCATGTCTCTTTCACGTTCTGGCAGTTTACTACAATGGCTAAGTAGAGGTTTAATGCCAGATCTGCTGTTCCTATCCAACTGCAGTGCCTTCTGCTTTATCTTTAATGCTAGAAACTAGTGGGCTAATGAAGAGGAACTCTGTAACTTCTGTGAGACATTCACATACAACAGTTTTCTTGTCAAACAAAATGGAAAAGTCTGTTTTTCATTTTTGGGTTATTACATCATGGTATTACACTTCACCTTTGAAGTTGTTTTATTTAAGCGCGGTTTTATAACTTCCCACATGTTTGTGCAGAGTAAATAGTTGATGGATGATTGTGATACTTGCGTTGGCAGTCATCAACTTAGAGCAGTTTGTAAAGAAGCACCTGGGTAATTTTTGAAAACAACATAGCTTTGTAAGTAAGCCAGCGAAATGTTAAAGGAAACACGCTTTCGGGTATTTTCAGTAATGTACTGTCATGGTAAAATGAAGCAGGAGGTTTTACATGTGAGGGCATGATACAAAAATCACCTGGTTTTTACTAGGGCTTAAAATGGTTAAATTAACACTTTTAGCAGTAATATCGTGAAATTATTGCTAACATGCTAACTGAGCCCTGTAGCTCTGTAGAGACGCAGCTCTTGCAGCTCCGACCTTGGGGGGGGATTTTCTGGGACCTCCACTCCTGAGAAGATTGGCAGCTGTTCTGAATATTTAACACTTTTGGATGTCTTACACTGTTGAATAATGGACTTTAAATTGCTTGGAAATGGCCTTATATCCCTTCCCAAACTGATGCATGTGAACAGTTGACACTTTAAGATAATTTCTGATGTGTTTCCTTCTTGGCATGGTATTATACCTTTATAAAATTCTTTATAAAGGTGCAGCAACGATTCTGGTGCATGTGATTCTTAGCACGTGGCTCAAGCAGTGAGGGTGCACTTAGATTTTCACACACTGCTTCTGAATTTTAGTTCAATGACAGTGCAATATGTGCTATTTTTCATTCGAGGTCAAATTGAAATAATTTTACGACCTGCTAAGGACCAGATGATTTTTATTATGTTATGATATGTAAGACCTTAGAATTGAAAGAGGGTATACTGTACTCTACACTGCAAAAAATGTTCATATTAAACGTGGCCAAAATCTCAGACAGTGAGGTCGACATATGCTTTTGGTGGTCAAATCAAGTTTAAACAGAAGGTTTATAACTTCTGTTTGTGATGGGCCTGCCAATCAGAAGCTAGCCTAAAGAGAGATTGAAGAGCTAAAATGATTTGTTGCAGACGCAGGACAAACTGAGGGGCTGCATTAAGGCCAACTGTAAGATAAAGATGATTTATGTATTACATTCACTTCAGATTTTGATCCCCAATACTTCTTCACTCAGTCAATACCAAGGCTACTAAACGTGTACCCCAACAGATTCATACGATCGTTTGCCACAAAAGCAGTTCTGAGTTTGTTTGTTTTTTTTGTTTTGTTTTTTCATTGATCGCTATAATTTAGCTTAATTCCAAGTCTGGCGTTAACAATTGATTACATAAAAATATGCCAAAAAGCCACACAGCAATTTGTTATATTTTTTGCCCTCTGCTTTGTGTCCGAAAGATGTGCCTTTGATGAGTGAATGCCTGACAAAGATGGAGACAGACGAGAAAAGACAGAGACCCACTAGAAACCACAGTAGTCAATGGCATGCTTTACAAGAGACAAAACATCGAACAAAAGGAAAATAGGATAAAGGATGTAGTTGCTTCAAAGGTCTTACTGTAAGTGTAATTTTCAAAAGGGCTGGGTTGCCCCCGTTCTGTAATTAAGTTCTACACACTGGGTTTGTCTGGAATTAAAAGGACTATTGCCACTTTTCAACATGGATGTTTTTATGTGTCTATGTTTGTCTGTGGTGAAGGATGAAAGGGAGATGCCGTTCCCTGTCTCCTGAAAACTCTTTACACCAGTGGAAAGTAGACGAGGAAGAGACTCTGTGCTGTTTGAACTTGTGTCTCGTGCCTTCCTAGTCTTCAACAAGTCAACAGAGGTGGTTTCATTTTTATTGTGTTCTTGACACTATGACGCTTTTGTTTTCTGTCCGTAATACTGGCCAGATCGCCCTAGACGATCCCAGCACTGTCGAGAGGTCTTAATATCTTCTCTTCGCTCTCATGTCCGTATAGTTTGATCATATCATATCATGCAGTGCTCGACCTTCACGTTGCAAGTTAAATAAAGTGTCTTGCATGTTCCTATATTGCCCAGTTTTCAAGCATTTTGACATATTATTCATTGTCTTTGACTTTTAGCATAAATCTCATGCTCTGGCATTTATGTCTTCACTTTAACAGTAGTGCAGTGTCCTTTGCTCTGGAGGAACCGAGAATGACAATCTTTTTCAAGTCTCTTACAAAGTAAAAATCTGATGACAGTAGTTGAGACTAGCGGACTGTAAAGCATTATCTGTGGTTCCGTGGTTTCTTCCTCAAAGTATAGCTCCGGGGCAGATCTCAGAGTTCAATCACAACCTCTGCTCTGCTTCCAGACTACTCTTGAAATGACAATGATACACTAACGTCAGACACGGGTGTTTTGCTTGAAAATCCAAGGAAGAAAAATAATAATGATACAATAAGACTGGGTCTGCTGATTTTCCTGGAAGCCATGATTCCCTGGAGCCGACAAAGGGAAGCTTCGTTGCTTTTCGAAGTCTTTTATACATGCACCAGACATTATGTCTTCCTCATGAAGGATAGTCTGCAGCATTCTTCAAAGGCGCTTAAGATGTATAATTAATAACAGAAATCAGTAATTTGAAATTACAGCAGAGGACACTCAGGTTTCTTTGAACCCATCAAAAATTGGATGAGTTGTGGTCCTTTAATTAGTCAGGACTAAGGAAACTGGGTTTGGTCCGTCTACCCTCTACCCAGCACCTACCGCAAGCACCTCCACCCAACACCCCAGACTTAGAGGAAAATGAGCGTTACTACTAATAAGCAATCATTTTCCTATTATTTAACCCCATAAAATGCGAGCTGAAGTCATCACTTGACACACTGATCCTTAAAAAGATCTCCTCAATCAGAGTTGGCCTGTGATGAAAATAACATCACCGACAATCCTCAACAGCAAAGACTGCTGGTCTATCGTGGGGTTTTTCTGTCTGTCAGGGCTCTAAGATGAACCGCAAACCTCAACCAGCAGCTCACGTATCCCCCCACCCTCACCACCGCCCGTCTCTGATTCCGGCCTTCATGGTTTGTATCTCAGGCAGCACAGTTCAGCCATCACATGCCTGTCTGAGCTCTGCCAGCTTTGTTTACGTCTCTCCCTTCCAGCTACGACAAGCAGAGGTCTTTCAGAGAGACAAACGCTAAATATAGACCAGGCCTATCATTATCAGGATCATTTGAGAGAAAAGCTGCTGCTTTGCTCGGAGCTACTTTTTCCAATTATGCGATAAGCCTGCAACACAAACAATGATACGGAGTAGATTGTGGTAGCGTGACCTAAGCCTTACGTCGGGTGAATTATCTGCGATGTGGCAGTTAAACTGTGATCTTGGATCCATAAAAAGAACTAAGAACTTGTACTTGTGGTGCAGATGCTTCCATCACTTAACGGCAAACAAAGCAAGACGATGTCCGTCAAGTCAGGGAGAGAGTTTGAAAGTGAGTGTCCTTCTCTCTTGTTTCTGTATTGGTCCATCTATTCAGTTTTTGTTGAGAAGCAGAACATGCAGCAGAACGTGCGACCGGTCTCACGTTCCTCTCTAGACTCTGTGGGTGGTCCTATTGGGTGGGTAAGGGGGGTTGATTATTCTGGGTTAATCTTTTGATTACAATTCAGTATGGTCCTCTTGAGAGAGCTCGAATGAACTAATTACACGAGCAAAGGCAGACTTCTTCTCAGCACTTCATTGGCACTGCTTTCACAACATCTGTGGACACCCCATCGAAAAGTTAAAAATAAAATAAAAACTGTTTTGTCCTGTATTTATGTAACAATGCTTTTAAAATAATATGTAGATGGCAATGAATAACTCAAAGAAAAAAACTTGTATCCATACTTGGCAAGTCCAGTCAGTTGTTTGATTGTTTGATGTGTGGGTCTGGGAAGAGTCTGGGAAGGCTTACGGTGATTTATAGCAGAAATGACATAAGAGCTTTGGAAAAAAAAGTTTAAAAAGATTAATAAGAAACCACCATATACGCAAATGTTTGGGCTGTGTGATGCAATTATCTTTTCAGGGAAGTCCAAAAAAAAACAAAAAATTGGAGGGCTGCATATGTATCATTCTTGTGCAGGAGTGTACAGCCAAGTTGTTGCTCCCACTACGAGCAGCCAAGATGATTTTTACAATTTGGAGCACGTCCCTTAGTATTACCTCCAAGACGTATCAGAGGGATTCACCGTCTGGTGCTGTTGATGTGTGGTAATGAACAGGTGCACACGGCTGCGCGAAAGGCTGGAACGTTGTTTTTCCTGTGAGGATAAGGGTACAATTCATGGGGATACTTGCTTCCAAAAGCATTTCCATTCTTGTCTCCGCCCTCTTCACTGTCCCTTTTTGTGCCCATTTCCATATGACCTCATCTGTGTTTGATTTTTGCCTACTTGAAATTGGCCATGGGGTTAACATTGAGTCTTTTGATCAGTTCTGCCAGGAATTAGACTTGTTTATCTTGTTTATCTGATGATGGCCCCTTAATAGGGGGGCACACATTTGGCAGGGGCATGCCTTGATGTGGGCTTTGATAGCTGCAGGACACAGAGAGAAGAGAGGACCAGGACTCTGTAATGGTCGGAGGTGAATGAAAGACGATTGCAGATGTGGCTCAAGGGCATCTGAACCTTGTCTCTCTCAGCTTCTAGCCTCCAAAACTTATCTGACCCCTTACAGATGGTCCCTCATCATCATCAAAAGGCACAGCTATGCAACGTTCTTTCTCTCCCCTTTTCGACCTAAAGAGCGCCTCTCTGTAGCTCTCAGAGATTGACAGTTATTAATCTGCACCCTGATGGCGTTTCTAGGCAATCTGTAAGGGCAGGAAATGGCACATAAGCAATGGGCTCCTTAAACGAGATGTTTCCCTGTTGCTCTGTTCATTGACTTGCTGATTGAGATGGTGTGGGTAGATGGTCAGGCCCCATCCTATCACTTGCGTGGCTCGACCTCAGCCCCTTGAAATGAAAGTTTTCCTCTCCTGCACCACAGCTGGGCTCCAGGGAGCCTGCAGAGGGCCTGTTTATTTGTGCAACAATGTAATCAAGGGGTCTGTGTTACAAGACCTAGCCTTTGCACCTTTCCTCTCTCCACCAGTTTCATTCTTCCTTTGGTTCCCATCAGCTCCCCTCCCCTTCTTTTACCATCGCTCTTTCACCACCCTCAGTCTTTTTCTCTGCCTCATCATTATCCAAATCCTTTTGCTGACCCTTGTTGACCTTAGGATTTGTTTGATGTGGTCCTGGCAAGGAGAGAGATGAAGTAGTTGGAAGTTTATTGTTTAAAGTGGAGATTTCCATGATTGCGGTTTATAAAATAAACATATCTTTGCTTAAGAGGCTGTTGAAGTTTGCGTGTTTCTGTGTGTGTGGAAGCAGGAGACTTATGTCCGTCTTCCTGTAGGCGTTCTACCTGATGCGGGTCGACGCATACGCACTTTCTCCCATTCCAGTCAAACGGAGAGCGGCTCACATGCCAATAATTTTTCATGCCGCTGTTTAGATCACGAGATTCCTGCAGTTAAAAGGCAAGCGTAAGTAAACAAGATCACACATGTGGCCACAACATTGCCGTTCTTCTGTCCAGTCAAGTTCCCTCTGTGGGAAAAGGGGGTGTTATCCATCCTTTTCATTTCGCATTTCTCACGGATGTACGAGAGAACCCGCGAGGGCATTGAGGTTTTGTCCAAATATATAGAAATATTAAGCCAAACAAAAGGCTTGAGAAGAATTCCGTCTCCTGTTATGCAAAACAATGTACATGAAGCCGTTTTTTGCAACGTCAACATTTTTATATGAAATGCAGCAGCACTGACGGGTAAAAGGTGAAGCTGCTTTTTAAAGTGATATTGATATTTCTACATCTAAAATTCTATCAACTGGGCATTTTGATAGAAAGTTCCCAAGTTATGGCATGTCGTGATTTAAGTTCATGTATGTTTACATCCTTAAATTTCACTTCGCTTAAAGCCCGCGCTTCGTCCTGCTCTCTCATTGAGAACAAATTCCTGGTGCTCTGCAAACCTTATTTCCCTGTTTGTCTCAAAAGACAGACAGGCGGGTTAGTTTTGGGCTGGGCTGCCTTCTGAACAGCATCTCCAGTCTGCGCTGCTCTGCACTGAAGAAGCAACTTGTTTTTCAACTGGTGGTTTTCTTAAGCCACAATGTTTGATGTGGGTTTCCCTTAATCACACAACATGCTCTCTAAACATGAACTACATTCATCTTTGCTCCACGACTTCTGGTTTCCCCCCACCACCACCACCACCCTCGCTCCCTCCCCTGGTTTTCCGCTGCTTTTGTTGAGTTATTGTGCAACAGAGTAGCGAGACAAGAAGAAGACAGTGGCCTTGATCTCGATGAAGTGATTTTGATCCGGCCAATCCAGCAATTAGGCTACTGAGGGAAGAGTGAACCTCTAATCCGTGATGGGACACATGTTCTTTGTAGTCCTAATGTCTCCCTTCCTACTATGTCCTCATCCCTATCTGATGGGACGCAGAATAAGTATTAAACCAATGCCTCGGATTGAAGCCTACCATTAAGATGGAGATGCTGTGCTCTTTGAGGCTAAGGACTTTTAATTATAAGCTGCGGGCCCGATGTAGTTGTGTTTCCTCCATCTTGCTGAATAGAGGGTTTGCTCAGCGCTGACTGAAGACCTGGTGCCAAGCTCTGGAGTCAGTGTGTCACTGGCGGGCACTTTGTGGGTACGAGACAAGGCTTGATGCCACGCCGAGCAAGACTCTACAGGGCTCCCATATGGGGGCAGAGATGAAAGACTTTTATCTCCCCTTACCCCTCCCACTGTCCCCTTTCCCTTGGAGCTCTGACTGGCAGGGAAGTAGGTGAAGAATCAAACTAGAGTAACCAGACAGGTTGTTAACATATCATCCCGTGATGAAGCTTCAAGGGCATCCTGTGAGATCAAAGCAAAGCATTCAGTCCAAAAGCATGACATTGTCTTGCACAACAATCCAACTATCCTCCAATTCAGCTGTCACTGAATGAGGAAGTGGTCATGAACGGCAGTGGAGGCCCTTTCTCTGTCCCCTAATGGGCTTTGATGATCCAACACAAAGGAAGTGTCATTAAGGTCTTATGCAAAGTATAATGTCTTTTTTTCATTTGTTTATTGTTGTCATCAAACTGAGAATGACCCAACCCACACCTTTGTGTATTCACTTAATGATGACGGATATCCGACAGCTTTCTTTCTTTTTTCTTTCTTTCTTTCTCTCCTGCTGTAGATGTAGTTTTTGCTTCCCTTTCCGGGGTGCTGAATATCTCCATTCCCTCGGGGATTTCTTTAGTTTTTAGTTGAGTTTTGTTTTTCAGTCAGCCAGCAGCTCTTTGATGTTGTTGCCTGGGTGCTGCTTGACAAAAGAGCCTCCATCAGCTGGACTTAAGGATGGGGAGGCGGGGGTTAAAAGAGGGGATTGGTGAATAAAGAATCAAAGTAACTGGAATGGGGTCTGAAGGCGGAGGACTCCATGTGAAACTGTGAACCATGTAGCCCTCTTAAATTTGGGCCCAGAGTTCACAGTTGTTATTGCTTTTTCTTTCTTTCTTTCCTATTGGCTCTTTTCTCTTTTGTGTAGCATGTCAGTGTCTCCATAAGTCTGTTTGTGCCTGGCACTGTATGTTCTCATTGGTTAATTCTGCCAGTGGGACAAAATGGCCCATATTTTACTCTTTGGAATCAGGTGTTGTGCACGACCACCAGCTGCTGCTGGACCTCATAAAAGTTTCTTCTCTCTATGCGCTGATCGTCTTAATGCCACATCGCTCTCTTTTGCTGCACTCTCTGTCCGCATATCCATGCACAGCAAGGGCTGCTGATGCCACTGCGGCCGCTGACACCACCACAATGAAAGGGGGGACAGTCTGTGCTCCCTGAGCCCATCAAATCCCCACAGGGCCACTCTGGTCCACTGGAGGCGAATTCAGGCAGCAGCCTTTGGTGGTGCCGACACAGCAGACCTCATTCACCAAGGGTCTCATTAAACCTGACAACATCCCCGCAGCCTGGGTTTTATTGTTCAGCCAGCTTAATGCTAAATGGCAATTAAAGGCATCACCAAGGTGCAGGCATTAATGCCTTTGAGGAGTGTACAATGTTTGCAAGATAAAAATGACAGCTCAACAATAATCACATGCTTTCCTTTGCCACTGGAAGAAAGATTCACGAGTATAAGATATTGACCCTGTTTAATCATTATTCCGAATTTACACCCTGGTGCAAAACCATCTTTAGATATGTATATATATATATATATATATATATATATATATATATATATATATATATAGATGTATATATATATATATATTTATATTTGC
>VOQK01041130.1:0-43467 GCA_015052645.1 Benitochromis conjunctus
GACTGGGACAGCAGGCGATACTGCAGCCCTGGCCGGATCTGGTTCAGCCGCATCAGGGCGTTCATTGGCTGGTTGGAGTCTATGGCTTTACTGTCCAGGACTAAGGTCAAAAACAGGTAAGAGAGAGTAATAGTAAGACATAAAGCAAACCAGGGTAGATTTAATAACTGTAATGTAACAGTTATAAAAGCTGAAATTGGACAGAGTAGAGAAAAATCTACTTTGTAATTTGTAATGGTTTTCAGCATTCTGCCAAGTTGTTTTTATGAGGAATAAAGGCGCCTTTCTTCTTTAATCACTTTCCTCCTTTTTGCCAATATATAGAAATGGCTCTCTGCCTCCATTAGCTGTGGTTCATCGTCTCCTTGCACAAAGAAAGGGCTAGGAATGGTCGGGTGGCCTACTAAAATGTTAACAATCAATACCATCAATGTGTCTCAGAGGAATGAAAACGGGAGGAAGGGAGTAACAAACATGAAGGAAGAAAAGAGAGACAAGGTGAAGAGAAGCGAGCCTTCTCTGTAGATAAAATCATGAAAATCGAATGATGAAAGAACATTTTCTAATATAATATACTTGTAATCATACACACTGTTAGGCTTTAAAATATAACAACCAGACTACAATACTAGATTTGTCTTCCTCCTTGTACCTTTTCTCAGATTCCTCTTCATCTTCTTGATGAGGTCCTTGTCATCCATTGCTCCATCTTCGTATGGCCTCTTCAAACCTAACCCTAAAATCGATAGACACAGATAAACACAGAGAATTACTAATCAATCACTAACTACAAGAGATGTTTATCACACGAGGCACATGTGTATGACAGAAACGCACAAAGGCAATGTCAAAGAGAACAAACGATACAAGAGAACAAGCACAGGACGGATGAACACACAGAGAAGATAAACAGAGCTGACAGGCAGACCAGCAAACAGTCAAACAATGAGGAAGACATACCAGATCGTGCCCTACGCGCACCTTAATCCATAAATGCTTTTTCCATGTCAGCATCAAAATTTCAAAAGGCCCAATTTGATTTTCCACGAAAGTCGCTTTGGCTATGTGCCAACTCAAGATCTTATGAGATTTCTGTGAGTCTCTCTTTTTCCTGCAGAAAGCATGCACAACCTAAAGCAATTTCACTACAGCTAACATCCTTAGTGTGGCACTGGAGACAGGGTCAGTAAAAAACTGAGAAAAAATGTATATAACATACCTACATCACTGAAGCTAGTTTTATTATGATTAATATGTCAGCCTTACTGAGGATGCTGGCGGTGCTACAGCAGTGTATAGAAAACACATAAACACCCAGAAAGGTCATGATAAGTGGGAAAAGACAGCCAAAGGCCTTGTCTGATCCAGAACTGGATGGGCAGACAGAGAGGCAATGGAGAATAAAAAAAGGTACACACCTTCTTTATCAGACCACGGATATTTCTGCGATGGTTTATTTGAGGGAAGAGGCTCCATCTCTAACACCTTGTAGATCTGTCCGAACGCCATGAGCCTGAGAGCATGCTGTTGAACATAAATCACACACAATACACAAAAAGAAAGATGATGAAAGCTGAGAAACAGAATTGAACTGAGACAGATTTGATGTTAACAGATGCAAAGCATGCAGTATTCAAGATGTTTACTAGCATTATAAAACATTATTAAACTATTTTTAAAACAGTATAGTACATTAAAAAGGATGCAACTGGCGGAGTTACTCTTTAAGTCTAAATAAAGAGAGTACAAATATCCTAGAACTTATGTACAGCCGAGAGTCGATAAACACGTGTAACACTCTTTACACTGTGCTAACTCACGGCATGTCTGTGCTGTTTGCAATATCCTGAATATCTGAGACAGAATTGTTCAGATGACGAGTCACACATTCTGCTTATGCAGCAATCTTAACCTCAAGAAAATTAACTTAAACAACAATGGACATTTTGTACTTAAGTGAATCTGTAGTACTTAGAAGTATAAAGCTGGAGAATGCATGGGCAAACTTCTAAATATAAAGTTTAAAAAAAAAATCAAAACACTTTCTTATCTTGCACCACACAGCACCAAAACTGTACCCAAATTGAACCACAGTGGCTCGTTTGTCTTTATGTTAACTTATCACGCTCAGCGTCTTGCACACATCCCCAGTCTACACAAACAGATAACCCAATGGCACACAGAGACTCTGCTAATATAAATCTATTAGGGGGGTAGAGTGTCTCAGATATTAATGACACCTGGTGCAGCTCATTGACAGAACAGCTCCCTCTCTCCTATCTGCTCTTGTATCTGCTCCAATGCAATTATCCCCATTGACATTCCAGCCTCGTCCAGGCTGCCTTCAAAAGGAAATGGACGGCAAGATTCACTAAGCCACGAGGCTCAGAGGCTGCCCTGCTCGCTCGAGTGTGTGTGTGTGTCGAAGGACACGACAGCACACGCACACACACACATATACCACACACGTATAAATACTGTCCTCGAGGTGTCAGAGATGGATTTATGGCTTGCAATGGCAATAGTTTCCCACACCAATCATTAAAATGCGGCACCACACAGCTCTTTCTGGTGACTGAATGTATGTGTGTGTGTGTGTCTGTGTGCAGAATGAGTGGCTGGGGCAGCATTGAGGTCTTCCTGTCTTGCTAATGGACATGTTGCTGAGTGATTCCCACACACTGCCAGCTCAGGGCAAGAAGTACTGGTTGATAGCAATGCCATAGTTAAACTACTACCTGTGCACTGAAGGTAATGTCCTCAGCCTGCTGGTCAGTCATGCTGGCGAGTGTGTTTGTTGGCTCTTTCTCACATGGGTCGTGTAAACCTGGGCCTCCTGGGGGAAGTGACAGAAGATGACACACAGACATGCTAAGTCAGTCATTGCCACTTTCTGCGGCGACGGTGCAGCTCAGCAGCATTTAATTGGGCTTCGCTTTTAAGAGACAGTGAAAATCTTGAGAATTTAAATAAATGGAGAAAAACATCTTGTAGGTAAATAAACACTCTCCTTCTAGTGTGGCATACATTTCCCTTTGAATTAAAATGGGTTATTTTTATTTGCAGTTTGTTAAACTTCCACTTTTAAATAGCTCCTTTCAGTCCTTCAAAGTAGGCTCTTAAAAAGCACCAGTCCGAGAGGAGAACACTGGGTTTCGATCCAAAGTAAATTAGCTTTATTCAACGACAATTTTACCCAGTGATGCAGAACACTTTGCAAAGAAGCCATTAAGCTAGCTCTAATTAAGATGCTTCCATAATGATGACCTGCCCCAGACAGCTGTGCTCTGCTGGGTCATTTATAATGTCTCGACCTGTCTTAAAAACAGCTCAAAAATGTGTCAAGCAGAGGTGCGATATATCTCCTCATCTACCCACATTAAGAACGTTATTCAGCTCTCCTCATAAGGAATGCCAGGAAACTGTACTGGCTCTACTCAAATCTTTGCAGTCACACATTCATTCATGAATACACCACACCACGTACCTGGGAGCAGTATGCCTGAGGCCAGACACTCCATGACTCTGCGCAGCGCTTCTCCTGCCCCAAGGGGTCTGTTGCAGGTGGCAATGGCCTTCTCACAGATAAGCTCCAAGGGCTGCACAAAAATGACATAAAAACAGATGAGCGTGCAATAATATTAAAAGGTACATTACATTCACTGACCACTTTGTTGTTGTTAGGTTCACCTGTTCAACCCAAATTTCGAATCAGCCAATCACATGGCAACTTTACACCTTCATTTGTAAGCTGTTTCATTTACATACATTGCCTAGTTTTCAGCATAAAACACTTGATTTACAGAAGATAAGTAACTGAATATCATTTCAACAAGTATATGGCAGTTCACTAACACTTGCAAAAACAAGAAAATAAAGAAGAATTTTGCGTACAAGAATTAACACAGGAGCAACAATGTGAGCGCAACACTCACCCATCCCTTCAGAGGCTCCCAGATGGGATGTCTATTGCACATATCCCTTAGTATCCTGAGAACGATAACACAGGACTTGAGTCCGTTCACTCGAGCCTGAGATGGTGGAAGGGAGAGACAGAGGGAGGCAAAGAAGAAGATTAAAGGAGAGGAGAGAAGGGAACAAACTGAGTGCAGGAGCAGTGGTATTTGTTCAAACACATACAGATTACCGCCTGCAAAACAACACAAAGCCACAGTCACGAGGAAGCGACTGGATCTTTCTAAAACTCTGCTTCGCGAAACATGTTGAATTAGTTTACTGAACATGTATGTTTATTATCATTTTTTCTTTGTGTTTGTGTCTGTCTCTAGAATATACACAGGCTACCACTATTTTCTTTGTTTCATCTTATTTTTTTGTCAATAAGGTAAATGAGTTGGGAGATAGATGGGGAAGGGTATGGAAGGAGAATTGAAGGGAAGCACTGACATGTTGTACAGAGCAGGCAGGTTCACATAAAAAGAAAGACAAGTATCAACCATTGCTTTTGTAGCCCTACGATGCTTTAAAAAAAAACAAAAAAAAACCTTTTAATCTCACCCTTTTCCAGTTCTACACTAAACTTTTGGAGCAGGTATATAAAAAGTGGCATTTTTTTGCCCATGATGTTGCAAACCAACATCTTGCAAACTCAAAATGCAAATTCGAGGACAAAAGAAAACATTAGTGCATTTGCATTTGTTCTAAGATACGCATTCAATTTTATTATTTTAGTGAAATCAGTACATTTACACTCCCTGGGTGTGCATAACAAGCACTACAGTGCTATCTGACTATTCTCTCTGGGTGAGTCGTCAGGCTACAATAAGCATCAGGCACGAAGACAGGAAGTGAGTGGGTGCCGACCTGGAACCACTTGGCGTGTCGCAGCGCTGCCAGGGCCAACAGACATCTGTGTCTATCCAGCACCTCCCCCTCCTCCTCCTCCTCAGCCTCCACTCTCTGCGCAGCAGCACCCAACACTGCCACAAAACAATAACAACCCAATATAGAGAACGTAAAACACACACACGTCAGCTTCGAGTGTGTGTGTTTGAGTGTTGCGCGTGTGAATGTACGCAGACACACCCGAAGTCGTGTGTGCAAGCATACATACACACACACGTGCATGGATATTTTTGGTACATACAAGGTGCTTTTCATGCCATAAAGTTGCTCTCTCCTTGTACAGAGTGCTCACTCGCTGCACGAATTACAGATCCGCAATGGATGCTCATCAAGGGCTCCTCACTCTTTAAACGGAGTGCCATTTTCAACACTGGGATGAGTCAAATGTGTGTTGACTGCATCACGCATTATCATAAATTTACTGTCCATCCCAGAAAGAGATGTGTTGAAAATTGCACAAGCTACTGAATAGCAGTTTAGTATTTTAAATTAACTCTGTGGCTAAAAAAAACATCAGAGCAACCAATGCTACAAAGGAAGAGACAACTTTGTGGGATGGAGAGCCCCCCCACAGACATACACCAAACAAATACCTAAGGAGTGTTTGATTTACTGTGTATGAGCACAGTTGGAGCATATCGAGTCATTTTTATTGTGCCCAGCAATGTAAATCAATCTCTCCTTTATGTATTTGAAAAGGATTTTATTTATTTTGATCCAGTCTGCACCAGGCAGGAGTCAAAATAGCAGCTTTGTTTGTCTTCTGCATTACTTAAGGTGCACTTGATTTTCACAGGCTCATAGAGAAAATGATGGTGCAGAGAAAGCAATTCAACAACCTGTCTGGGCAAACACAGAATCAAGCGCTCCTAAAGTATAACTGAAAAGGAAAAGAAAAATAAATCTAAGATAGTTTGACCCAGTCTGAGACAAACACAACACAAGAGGGATCAAGGCAGGGTTTAGTCAGAGCATCATGGTTGGTAAAAGTAGAGCATTATACTTTTATATGTAAGCATTTGATTCATGCCGCCCTACACACCAGGCTGGCTGGGTTAGTGCAGCCTCAACTGGCCTGCTACTCGAGAAACAGCACAAAGTCTATGATATGCACGGCAAGCTGAATCAAACGCAGCTGTGTATGAATGAGTGCCGTTACATGGGGTTTCCAAAGAAGGTTTATTTGTGTGCGGGACTAACTGGAGATAAAATAAAACACATTAAAGAGCCCTTTGGGGCTCTGTGAAAACACAACTAGGTAAATATTTTCCTCATCAGTCTCCCATAAAAAGAAAATTCTTGCCTCGAGAAGCATTAATTTTAAATGTCAAATGCGTCCGATGCGTGCCGGAGCGAAAGCATTTATCTTGCGTTATAAAATGCAGTGTAGCGCTTCCTGACAATGGCATGCTGTAATGTGCAATCTATGTTTCAGTGTGACGCATCATGGTAAATCCTAAGGTCTGTCAGACTGGACCCAGCTGTGTGTTGGACAGCTCAGCTACTAGCAGCTCATTAGTCTTTCTCTTCTCGCTTGTCCTCCCACTGTTCTCTCAATCAGCACTCTTCTTTTATCATTAGCTGTCTCTGTAGTACTAAGTATAGAGGGAGATTTTCAAAAAAAAATCTCAATAAAAAAATCCAAAAACCTTTGTGTCATTTTTTTTCCTCTCTAACTTGACTTGTTATCATGGGAGTGACCCCCCCCCTTTACCATACAAAGCAAGTGAACTGCATCAGTGAGTAAAGAACACACATGCATGCAAAACATGTGCATATATTCAATAAAATAAAATATCTGTGGCATAAAAATTTATCTTGTCAAATGTATAAAATTAAACATACTAACCCCAATTCCCAAATGGGATTAAAGTGACTGAAATATACTGTATAACACCTTAAATGATCACCTGTTATCAGCTGAGAAGACATAATTCACCTGTCTAACATTTCAGCTAGAGCTTATGGAAACAATCTGCATTCGTGGAAACATGGAAAGTTTTTGTTAACAAATTTTTTTCAGGGATAATTAATCTCCCTAATATGTTGCTAATCATTTCCTGACAAGCCTAAACAGAGCTAAAACAGGCACTGCCACTGGTCTTATAAACCGCTGGTGTTTATGCCGGCTGTTGCACGTGTTAATGTGAAAAGTATTTGACCGTGCACTTTAAAATATGAGCCCCATAAATCTGAGGAGTTAGATATCCAGTGTGACAGGTATTTTTACAAAATATGGCTGTGTGTGTGTGTGTGTGGGCCTCCTCCTCCTCGCAGCTGAGTGAACATGTGTGCAAACCGATGTGTTCCCCTTGGTGAGAAAATACGAGGGGTCCTCTCTATCATGCCGAGGCATCTGGAATGATGTACGGCAAACCTTCGTGCTATCGCTCATCTCTCTCTGAGACCTGAGTGTCTAGTTGGATGAGAGCCACCGGATAGATGGGCAGCTTGCTACTGGCTGCTTATTGATTTCGCTGGCCTGCTGGCCTTGGTTCCCCATCTTACATCCCACAACCAATTATAACCAGTAACTGCTACACATGAAAACAGGGGAATGGGGATGGGTTGTTAGCAGACTGAACACCAGAGCGTTTCAGCTCGGATTTTACTTCATTACTTTGTAAAAAGTCATTAAGTAACTAGAGTAAATGAAGCATTTTGGAGCAGTTTTTCTGTAATAATTGCTTTGGATAAAGGGACTAATTCAGGCATTAATGCAACATGCTCTGATATCTTATTAAAACCAAGCCATGAGAAATGGCTGCTGCTATACTGGCAGATTCAAGAGACAAAACATCCTTGGCCAGACTTTATTCTTCTCCACTGTTGGAGTTTGGCTTTCCAATTTAAATTAACCAGACAGACTGAAGAACAGTCAAGGTGTGGGCTACATTAGTAGGGCTGTAGAGCAGGGCATCTACTAACTTGAAGGGTGGTGGTTCGATCCCTGGCTGCCACAGCACTTGGTGTGGAAAAAAAGAAGTTATATAAAGCGCTCTTACTGTTCAAATAGAGTAGAAAAGCTCTCTATTTAAAATTAATTCAATTTTATTTATAAAGCACCAAATTACAATAGCACTTGCCTCAAGGTGCTTCTTTCTGTAAGGTAAAGAGTCTACAATATAACAGAGAAAACACCAAAAATCAGACGACCCCTTTTGAGCAAGTACTTTGCGATAGTGGAAGTGAAAATTATATGCAATTTAAAACATGTATATAATCTAGAATAATGTTAATAAAATTCTATCCATGTCCTTATACACAAACAATGACTTGTTCAGCTGACGAGTTGCCAGATTTGTGTGGCTTCTTGTTACCCTAAATCGCTACAACCTTAATGATAAACGATCCAGGTTAAAATAAATTGTCCTTTAAGAATTATTGACAAACTGTGTCTCCCTTTTCCAAAAGGTTTAACAAATCAAACGCTGTTTTATCGAATCGACTAATGGCTATTATAATACACTTAATACTTGTTCCAGCCAAGATGTCGCTGCACTTGGTCCAAAGTTCAGCGGCTTAATCTCTTATCACCTTAATTTTGTTATACAGGTTTTCTGTGAAAATCAGGAGTGACATTAAAAACTGTTAATCCACTCACTACTTCTTAAGAACAATGCCGTTTTGATCCCCTACCTATTAGCGGGCTGTTGGGCCCCGATAGGTTCACTGCTCCTGGCTTTGGTCCACTTAAAAGTTTGAGATTTGTGGTGATTGAGCATTTTCTTGGCTCCAGGATTAGGGACCAGTCATCCTCAGGGGTTTAGATCATTATTAATGCTTCCTTCCTTTGACATTTATACATTTTTGTTTGCAGTATCTTGTTTGTGGAGATATTTTTGTCATCTTTGGCGACTGTAGGCACTGTGTAATACTAGTTTTGTGTCACATAAATAAAGTTCTACTTACACACTTGAAAGTAACTAACTGGGATCACTGTGTGGCAGGCTGTCAAGTCAGTAAGGTAATGTCAATATTGTTTTTATTCATCTTGAGTATTTGTTCTTCCGAAATATTAGTACATTTCCTTAAGTGCAGTGTTTGGCTACTCTACCCACCTCTGCCTGTACCTGTCTTGTCCTGTGTCAGCATCAGTTCATGAGGTCAAACCTCTTGTCTGAAGAAAAGTGTGGATTTTTCTAATAACATATACACAGTTAACACAAAGGCCAATTGATTGTGCATGTGCTGAGGTGTGGCCAAATAGAGAACAACTTTCCTATTTCTATGCTCCTACCTCGCCCATTTTTGCTTTCCGGCTCTTCCTCTTCTTCCTCCACTTCCCCCTCCACCACCTCTTCTCCTTCCTCCCCATTCTCCAGCTCCTGCTCTTCCTCCTCCAGTTCCTCTTCCTCCTCCTCCTCTTCCTCCTCATCTTCCCTCATAGCCGGTGAGGTAAGGGTAATCTTCAAAGTGAGTTTAGGCTCTGTTGTCGTTTTTACCAAGATGGCCGCCTCAGGCAAGGAGCTCGTGACCTCGTATTTCTCCTCTGTCAGCTTCTGTCATGTGTCAACAGACATAACTCGATAGTCAAGAGGCCAAGGCCACAATATGACACGGCAAAGATGAAGAAGCAAAATATATTTCAGCATAGTGCGGCTTAAGCACACCACAACAACATCACTAGGCATGACAGGAGATTTAATAAGGGGAAGTTTTCATGTGAAAATAAATGAGTGATACTAGTTAGTCTTGTGGACACCATAAGAACACCCAGGGACAAGACAGATAGATTGCCTGGACCCTTCAAAAGATGTCTCCATTTAAAAAAAATCTCTGGCAGATTAGTATAGACTTCCAATTTCTGCGTGTCTAAACATCCTATAGCCTTTATATAAAACTTTGGAAGAGCTGTAAAATCTATTGAAGACACAGATATCAAATAATATCTGATGAAAGGCGGCGAATCTTCTGTATAGGTTTAGCAGACAATGTTTATGTGTTTTTCTCAACACCCATTTGTTTCTCTGTGCGCACACTGTGCCTCGTTCAACCTTCATTCTGAAGAAATTAATTACAGTTGACCTCGCTGGTCGGGACTACGACATGATGACTTATGTTAACGAGTTCATGTCAGCATATGCAGCAGCCACAATCGTTACTTGATACACATGCACTGTATACAGTGAATACACTTAAACAAATTAACACGCTTAATATCAACTACAAGACATGCAAAGATCAGTACACATGCAGAGAGGCCCAGAAGAAGCATATACAGTCATGAGTGATTACAAATATCGAACAGAGGGAAGTCAAATAAAGCTTATGTGTAAGTTAAATAAGGAAGGTCTGTATTCGCTTGTTTGCCTGCGTTCCTGAGTGTTCGAGCTGCTAGTCTGTTCTTTACAACACTTCTGAACTCCCACGCTGTCAAAACCAATTCTGACATCATTAATTGAGTCCAATCATTTTCTTGCCTGCCTTCTGTGAACCAATAAGCCTCAGTTATGTGCACTTTAAATCTCAGTGTACTGTAACGGTTGGTAATGGTTGAAAATACAGTCAATTCAAGTCTCTGAAATAGCCTAAAACAGACCTTATCCTCTTCAGCTAAATTTAGGCTTGAGTTAGCCATGAGTAGCTGACCAGATTAAGCCAGATTAAACGTAGAAAACAACATCGATGGAAAATAAGCTTCCGAGTCTTTATAAGTGACGAAAACAAGTATATCTGGGTTTATGTCTGCATTCCAGCTGCCCTTTAAATGAGCAGCGAGTCACAGAGGGCCCATCTACATCCCATTTGGCTCTGATGGGAAATTCAAAATCGCTGGTCACTGGGCCGCGACATGAGATTATTTCTCTGCGTGCACACACCCACAGGAAACAACACACACACACACACACAAACACACACAGGCTCTTTTTCTCCATCTCCAGCTCAAAATGTAATTGTGAGCAGAGAGGTTGCGCCGGGGCACTATTTATTTATTGAGTAATTTCTGCACTTGCCCGCCACGTTGGAAAGTGTTTCCGTACATTTGTTGTTCTATTGCTAAATCCTTTCCTTCCAATCAGATCCCCTCACCAGGCTGCAATGATGTATAGCCTACAAATTAAATAATTTAAATGGTGTGTAATCCAACTGAAACAACAGATGGTATAAATCCTAGATTATAAAACAAACAGGCACAGGGGTCAAAGTCACAGGTTGTAAAAAGAGATACTTGTCCTTCAGAGAGCTGTATTTTGTGTGCGTGTGTTTGTAAGTGTATGTGTAAGTGTGTACCTTGTATGTATGAATGTCAGGGCCTCACTTCTTTGCCATGACTTATTAATGAGGAAATGTGACACTGACGTAATGACGAGAGTATTAATCACACATACTCATACATACTCAAACACCACTCAACTTCTCACTTGACAATATTGTTGTCACTTGCCTACTTATGCTCACGCTACCACTCACGACACTCTCCTCAGCACTCACACGCACAACACAACGAGAGCTGGCGAATTCAGGAAGAAAATGTAGAAGCTTATTCCAGCCTGATGTCATTGAGGGTTTAGTGCAAAGATAAAAGGTGAAAGTGAAAAAACAAGAGAAGCATGCATGCCTCGGTGCATTTGTGTGTGTGTTTCTAACCTCGATCTGCGTGGGTAAATTTTGACAGACAGTGTCCAGCAGTGTCTGTGTGGGTTTGTCTCTGCACATCAGCACCAACTCCAGGTCCATGTCGCCTTTGATCAGGAGCCCTTTGGCCACTAGGCCGATCCTCATCACTCCACACAGCAAACCGCCACCGCTGGACTCCCTGTTAACAATAATAAATAAATATATAAAGTCTTCTCTTGTACGAGAGTTTAAGCTGTGTGTATATGAACATTTTAATTAGTGAATATCAAAGACAGAATGCATGCTTAGGTCTCAGGGAGTTAAATACTATGAAAGAGAAAAATAACCTTGTTATAAAATTAACCTACAATTTTGTGCGAGACCTGAAAAACAGAACTGCACTGCAGGCATGAAGTCGACTCAACGGGAGATCCAAACCTCTTTTCATCAGCGTAATATCTGAACCGCTAACAAACGATGTTTGGAAAGTGTTTCAAAGATTAAAATATGAAAATTCTAATTCACACAGCAAAATAAGATCAGACAAGGCAATTCAAGATATCAATGAAAACTACTGAACCATTAATAACAAGATTCAACAAGACGGCCACCAGTGGAGGCGGTTTTATTTCCTGTTGAGCAACATATGCTCCTTCTACCTAGGAGAAGTTTGATTACCTCATTTCTTCCTTCTGCATAAAAAAGTATTTAGCATGAACGGTCTCTATGAGAAGTAAACAACTCTAATAAGTGCCAAAAAGTTTTTGTCAGTGACTCTGTACTCTAGGTTGCAAAAGACGAATAAACAACAAATCTAATGGTTGTTTATTTGACTTAAGAATTAAGAAACCCAGGCTTCTCAACTGTGCCTTTCTTTTTATAAATGCAGGAATTCGCCACAGAACTTCCCCAACATTGGGATAAACAGAACAATCTTATTTCCTGTAAAGTCCTTGATGGCTCAAAGTGATGACATTTCTCTAGGAAGTCATTTCCCCTGTACGAAACACAAACTAAATCCACAATTTGTACATTTGACACTTTATTGTTTAAGTGAGGAGTGAACTCTCATTTAGGAGACACCGAATGTGAAAATACAAATTTCAGAGAATAGAGCAGGTAATTGTCCGTAGGAGTGTTGACGTGGATGTCATGTGTCCGTGCCTCCTGCATGCTCCACCCGGGCAAAACCACATTATTATCTTTATTTTTAGTAGCGAGACAGACAAACTTGACTGATTATTATTATGCTGACGTTGTCCGAAGCTCATGTATGAAAATGTCTTTAGTGAGCTTTAAAGGCAGTTTATTACATCAGGTACTAAACTCATTGTGTATATTTACCAAACTGTTGATGTAATACATTAAAAGTCTTTGGTTATGGTGTGTAGGTTTGACAAAACAATCATGTTGTGTTTGAGTGAAAAACTAATCCATTAACTGAAAAAAAACCAGAATAAACACCGTGCGTTTCTTCTGCCTACCTGTAGCATTCACTTGAATCCTCAGTTTCTTCGCTGGGCTCATCACCGGGGTCGTCCTCCTCTGTGCTGTCTGCTGGTTGGCTGTCAAACTGGTTGTGGACGTCACAGCTGCTCTGATCCAGCCAATCAGAGACATGTTTGAGGGCACACTCGACAGTGGATACCAGTGTCTGAACTGCTTCCAGCTCTTGAGAGGAGGGGTAGATGGTGGAGTGCTTCGCCATGACGTGGCGGTCATCGTTACTGAAGGAACGAAAGGACCTCTGAAAGGGAGGATGACAAATAACAGAGAGATTAAAACGTACAGGAACCACAAAGACACGGGCTTGCATACCTGTAAACGAACACGCACAAAAACACCGTCCTTTTCCTGCAGCAAGGACATTCTTTAACAGCAGATTGAGCTTTAATCCATCAAACAAACACTTTGGACTCCCTGCTGAGGACTCACTTTATTCATAATAAAAACAAACAACAAAACCCAAAAAAAGCCTTTCACACAAAATTAAAATGCAACACAGCTATCCCACCAAGCGTGCGTGCAAAAGGCTTTTTTTGTCTGCCCAAGTTGCTTTTGTGCTCACAGAACATGTCATCTCTTTTATAGGAAAGAAATCAATTCCAACTTCAGTGACAGCTCCTATTTACTGCCACTGCCACTAGCACATATGCACATATGCACACGCACACATGGCTATCAGAAATTCATCTCACCGAGTCCATTCCACATGTCAGTCAGACATTCTGGCCTTGGGAATTTATGTCAGCTCTTCACATGCTCGATTCTACTTGGTAAGAGGTTTAAGGGGGAACACCACAGCAGAAAGATATCAGGTGCAAGGCTTTCAGAAAAGGGTAGCACAGAGGGAGGGTAAATGACAGAAAATAGAAGGCGCCTACCACAGAAGCCAAGAAGGAAGAGAATAGATAACAACAGAGGAGGGCGAAGGGAACAGTGCAGAATCTTTAACAAGGATAAATGACAGAAATGCTTGTGCGACCAGAGGCTGAATTCAGAGACAAATTGGCGACGTAAAGAGAAGAAGGAGAGGAGCAGGTGGAACGGTGCCTTTGTGATTTGTGTCCTGCAGTTAATACCACCCAGATGGGTCCGCGGTGCTTATGTGGATTCATATGAACACACTTCTCATCCTTTCACAGAGTTCAGTGGATAAAGGTTTACAAGGCTAACTGTTCAGTGGGGAAAAACTGCAGTGATAGAGTATTTAAACATCTGAGTGTTACGCATTAGCTATTCCAATTTTGCTCAGCATAATTGCATTGAAAATGCATTACAATCTATTATCAATGCATAAAATTTGCTGCAATACACATAATGTAAAATCTCTGCGGCAGCTGTTTAATTAATAACAGGAACACTCATACAAGAGATAATTAATATCTGTTGTAAGACATTATTTCAGTTCTGTTCTTGAGTGATTGGATGTTAGGAGCAACATCACTTCTGTTATAATCTCAATTTCAGTTCTCTTTCACTATCTGGATTTTTTTGTGACCGTACATGAAAATAGAACGTTAAACAGAGTCATCACTGTGGCTTGATGTTATTTTCAGCTTTTCTCTTCTACTGCTATGATCACTGGAACTGTTTTCAGTTTGTCTGTTCTTAATTCCCTCTCTTTGCCTTCTCCTGTCAAGAAGTCAAGATATTGTTTCACGATTGCTTGGCAACTTGAATCTGAAGGGTGGGGTTCATTTTTAATATTGTTCTGGGGAGCCCGAGGTGCATACGATACATATAGTTCAAAACGAGGGTGCTGTTAGCCTGCTTATCTCCAAGACCCGCATTTTCCTTTATTCACTGCACACACATACCCACATCTACTCAAAGAGAACCACACACCAGGCATCATAAACAGCACACAAACACACGCCCAGAAGTGATGAGCTTTTGCAAGTAGCATTCACAGTATAGCATGAGTGCTACTATCAATCTATTTGAAATCCAAGGACCGCCTTCATGCAAGCATACACATATACTCAGTCACGTTTCCATCACTTGACAGGACATCACATTGATTTCTATTCATTTTCTGCGGACCTATGCTAGCCCGAACCCCAACCAGCACCTTCCCAGCCTTAACCTTAAACCAAGGCTTTTGGTACAGCAAGCACCACTGGAAAACATTTTCTTTTCGAAACTAAAAAAAAAACCCTTTGCTTGCCCACAAATTTTTAATAACATTCAATTTAATGGCATTTACCTTAACACAGATTTCTTATAAATGACTGTATAAAGTGTATGGTTGTTACCAACTACAGATGGCTGATTATCAATAATAATTTAATCCAATATGAAAGCCAATGAATGTATCAGCCTGATGTGGGAGCAATATCCTGGCACACAAACAAGTTACCATCAAACATGTAACATACTGGGAAAGCTATGGGGATTTATAACTAAAGATTATTTTAAATAAACGAGAACCAAAGTGACGTACCATACTCTACAAAAGCACTGTTTGCTATAATATTTTTCAGAATATTTTACTGATATTGTCTAAAATGCCACAAACAGACAGACAGATAGATATTAAACAAATAATATATACACTACAAGTATAAGAAGCAGAAGAAAGAAGGTATATTACAAAAATATGTGTGTGGAGGCTTACGCCTGACAGGTGTGTTGACCTGTCACAGAAAGAAGAGTTTAATATTCAGAAATATGATTTCATATTCTTTGGAATATCTGTCCAAAATGCCACAGATTTATATGATGGGTGCTGTAGAAATGATGCAACATAATGGTAACAACACCAGTACTTAGGCGGCTGTCTGGATCACGTGGTTGAGCAGGTGCCACTAAAGAGGCCCGGGTCTGAGTTCACCCCAGACTGTTTCCTGCATGTCATGCTCCCTGCTTTCTTGTCTGCTTTCTGATAATAATAAAAAAAAGACTGATAAACCCCCACCAATGTTTCAACTTATTTACATTGTGCTGGTGAACTTCAAAATCAGCATAGTTTTTCCTCAGACAATCACATTTCTCAGTAGAAAATTGTATATAAACTTTAAATAATTTGAAAAGCACTGATAATATTTAACATCGCAACTTTGCTAAGGTGCTTTAATACTAAATAGTCCAATTTGTAATTCAACCACTGACACTCTTTCAATAGAGCGAGTGAGCTAAAGCCATTAACAGAATGAAGAACCAACACTGCAGCCTTACAGCCTCTGCAGCTCAGTATAACGAATGTCACAAGAACATTTAGCAGGGTTACACACTCCAGTCACAGTCTGCTAAGACAAACTGGTGGAGTAAATTAAGACAGCTTGAAAGAATATACCACCAGTAAAAACCCATGATATCAAACCTTAATTTGCACTACCAAGGCTTAAATGGCCTGGTTGAATTTTTTAATTCAATCAGTTTGGTGTGGTTTCAACTGCTGTCTTCTCGGGTTATGGGTATAAGTTATCTGTCGTTAAGTACAGAAGTTCTAAAACTGTGAGATGGCCCCATTAGTGGGACACAGACAGCCAGGTGATGTAGCAAGACATGCCAGAAAAAGTCTGAGAACCACACGTTTAGTGGACATAGTACTGCAATGTAGAAACAGCTGGTTAACAAACAGAATGCATGAACAATTTTTATTAATTAAAAGTGCATCATCTCTCTGAATTAATTTGTGACCAAATGAAAAAAAAATATAAGAACTGCAGGTTACAAAAACTGAAAAAAATAAGTATTGATTGTCTTTATAAAAAAAAACAAAAACAGTTTTGTTACTTAAGAGAAGATTATTGTACCTTCCGTGAGAGTATCTTTGTGTACTTAAAGTGCAGTGACTATCTCATATTGTGTGTCTTCTCAGAACAGTGTTTAACAGACCGACGGTTGCAAACTTTATGAGCTGTTGCTAATGGAAGCTTCTGCAGCCATAAACCAAATTGCGAGGAGAGTGTCTGTATCTATGTATGTGAGCCTGGAAGGGCAGGGGGGAGTTGTTACCCAGCTGCTCCGATCACCAAGTAAATCAGAGCAGTTAAATCGGGCTCACTGTAAAGAATCAACCCCCTGAGTCAGTGTGTACTGACATGATGTTGTGGACATTTAGTGAGATGATAAGTATGCTGAATGAGTTTAGAGATTTCTCAGTTTCACAGGTGATTTTGGAACGTTTTGATCAATATTCATTTGCATTGGCAGGTTGATGATGTACCGTCAGTCTGTTAGGGATTACTGAGATAAACCTGACTGCTTTATAAATTGGAGGTCAATTGGATAGTACGCTTCCCAGTCCTGCGAGCATGTGTGCATATCACACATGATAATTAAAACACAAGGATCATGATCTAGATATCTGCAACAGCCCCCAGTGTCAAAATCAGTTTGTGTCCAATATCAGCACATTGTATTTTGCTATGCATTTTAATGGCGGTTGGAAAATAAAGTCAGTGTATAAACAATAACTTGCTGGGTATTAGAATGTATTTATTATTATTATGAAACTTGGGACTGTTCTCGCAGACGTTCAGGTTCACAGACGTTCAGGTCTCTCACTGTTATTGTTAATTTGGAACGTGAATTGCAGCTGTTACTGAGCCGTGTCTGGTACTAATGATCTCTGGTCATTGTTTTTGTATGGGGGTCGTTAATGCTAGACATGATGCAGTAAGTGTGTGATGAAAATTGAAGCACGTCAAACAGTTTAAACATAACTTTACTGTTTAACTACAAAGGTGATTCCACCAGAGCTCTCACATTATGGATGAGAATTGGGAGCTGGTTCCTGAGAGTCTTTCCCATCAAAGCATGCCTCCAAGCTGATGATGGCATATTTTTGTGGCAAAATCCAAAGGAGGAACATCAACTTCACTGGGTGGCACTGGTATGACTATCCAACCCTATCAAGCATCCAAAATAACTAACAACTTTGTAAAGTACTTTTGCCTGGCATTGTTTCCTGAAAACTATATTAGAAACATGCACGTTTTTAATTGTTAAATCCTAACTGTGTGAAAGCCACCAGCACATGCCATGCTGTATATGTGTGTACACATATACCTTCATATGCCATTGTTGCATGGAGCTTTTAGACCACACACTTACCAATTACACTCCATTTCAAGCTCTGGTGAAGATAACCAGCTGGCAGCCCAGTGTTACATAACTGCATTACACAGCGTTTACAGCTTAATGTTTACTCTATTAGCATGCAGATACACCGATGCAAGAAAATGTAGTATATGTCACAACATAAATCCAACAAATGTTTAATACTCGCATCACACCTTGAATTTGGATGAAGTACGCACATTAAACCGACGCAATCACATCGCACGCAGTGTGTTTCACACACATGCACACATTACTTTCATTACTTCCATCCATCACTGCTCGTTCAGTTCCTAATGCTCTGCAATAAAACCATTTGAGTTCAAGGTGTTGCAGCCAGGCACGCACCCTGTCAGTAGCAGCTACTTCACACAAGAAGCATCAGATTCTGATGTCTTTCCTCTCCATTACTGCCGGTCTCTTTTAGGCTCCCCCTGCCTTATCCTGTCTCTCTGCAGCCATCTGCTATAAATTATGTGACCCAATGCCAAGGACAAGACTTGGTGGAGCAATATTAGTTGCAACGGGAAGGGGATAGGGATACATTTATAGCCAATTATTTTTCAATGTACTTCATGTTTGCTCAGACGGGGGGGGTCTGATGAGATGTGTGCTTTTCCTTTGAATAAGGCATGTGCCTGACATGCTATTTGAGTGCTCAGCACACAGTACAAGGTAACGTGAGGAGAGACTATGAGATAAGGGAGAGAAGAGGACCAAACAAAGAAAACAAAAGTGACACATCTGCAGGAGATGGAAGGAGGTCAGAAAAGAAGGATTTTAATATTTTCACCAGGCTACAGAGGAAACAAAGGTTTGTTTGTACTGTAGCTGACAACACAAGCCACGGTGAAGCTACTCTAAACCCAGAAAAACAAATCACCACCTATAAATATCTGGGAAAAAACAAATCAGAAGCGGTGCTTGAGAAAATGTCACATGTCTTTAACACCACATGAAACCACGAAGAGTTGAAGGAGATAAAGAGCTGTCACAATAGAGGCCATGAGTGAGGGGACAAGAAATACTAAAAAAACAAACATCTCAGTGCCTCCTCTGCAACATCCAGCAGCCTAGGGGAGATTGCATTAAAAATTCAGCCTGTGATTTATCTGCACTCTGCTTGGCACGCTGGCCTGCCACACTCCTCTATCCTGTTTTATTGTTCACTCCCTTTTCCTCGCAGTTTTTCAAATTACGCACACATGCTCACAATGGCAGGGTACACATACATCAAAATATATAAACAAAAATCACACTCCATGCTGCAGCAAAATATCAAATAGGTACTTCATAGCAAGCATCTCAAGAGTTCTGATAAACATGGGATGAAGCATGCCATTAATATTATCAAATGTGCTTCAGCCAGGATGACATTCATCTAATTCATCTAAAGCCTGCTGTAATCAGCCAGGCTTATTTACCCCCCCAATCCAAAACTACAGTACCCAACCTACTTTACGATAAAGGATTTTTTTTAATCTCCGTCCTTTGCTCTTGGTAATGTGTCAGCGTGGCTTATAAGGTTTATTGCCTGCATGTAACATATAATGACCTGGGTGCTTAAAGCAAACCAACGGACACTGCATTGTTTCGGGGGCACACTTACAAAGTATTAAATAGTGGCATGTCTACACATGAAAAAATATGGCAGAATATTGTGTATTAAAAAAAAAGAAAAAAAGAAATTATGTCACTTTAAAAAACATAAAAATGATACAGACTTTTAATTTAGTTTGCGTATGCCTACTACTGTATGTAAAAAACAAATGAACAAACAGTGCTTCACATTTCAGAATCTAAAGTGCGCTCCCTAGAAATGAATGAGTGAACAAATAATAAAGCACAAGGACACGACTAGGGCCTCAGTCGCACACACCTAGAGAGTGGTTGGCGACTATCTGGCAACCACCAGTTGGTAGGGAAAAATTAGTATTTATCAACTGGTTGCAGCAAGTGATTGCTGGAGGCTGCTGGTAATGCCAAACGATAACGTGATAGCTCCATTCATTCAGGGCTAGAGACTGGTCACTGATCCACTGACAACTACTGGTTGCAAGGAAAAATGCTAAATTTTAATTGTTAAATCCTAGATGTCTGAAAGCCACCACCGTGAACCAGATTTTAGACCACATACTTTCCATTACACGCTCTTTTCAGCTAGCAATAGCCAGCAGCCTCTCTCAATCTCTTGACAAAGGGCTAAGGGAATACACAACCAGTCTCTAGCCCTGTGTGACTGGGACCTAAACATTAAGGTAGACAAATACAGAAGAAAGAACCACAAACAAAATTATGGTCAGGTGTATTTATCAAATGCAGGAAACTCAGAGAAATCCTATCAAAAAGAAGATGTTTGTGTACTTTGTGTTTTCATACAGTGACAACCATGCCAAGGTCAGTATTTGCTGCATCACCAAAACTCGGGATTAATCACAGTACTGTTTTTGCAACACAAGCATGCACTGGTCTTATTAAGCTTGGTTATTTATGAGCTTAGTCATGTGACCTCTTCTGTAATGTCCAGCCTCAGCACCTTCACTAACATCTTGTTTTCTTTCCATTTCTCTCAATCATTCATGATTATCCTCCCTAGCACCTTTCCCCTTTCTTCCTTTTTTATTTCCTTCCTCCCTACTCTACAAACCACTCTTCCACTTACTTTGTTTTTGTCCTCATTTTTCCTCCATTCTCCTCTTGTTCTAGTTTTTTAATAATTCATCTTATGCTCTACTCCCCTCCCCCTCAGGGGTACAGCTCCCACTGTCACAGGCCAGGACCATTAATCAATCCCTTCTCTCACTTGTGCTCTACCTCTACCTCTCTCAGGCTCTTAACCTTCCTTTTCTACCCCACTTTTTTGCTTGCAACATCCTTTATACTTTTCATGTCTCATGCCCCTGTCCCTGATTTATGTTTTTATGGTCTTATCTGCTTCCACTTGTCATCCTCTTCCTCCTGTATTCTCTTTGATCTCTTCAGCCAACCTCTCCTCCTCCTAAACAACATGGTAGTTCTTTTTATGCCATCTTTTTCCTAGTGTAACATCTCTCTCACTTGTGCCTTTCGTAAGGAACGAACCTCAAATCTATGCCTCATTCAGCATGTCAGCAAGTGACTGCGCACCGGTGTAATATTGTAGAACAAGTAATATGAAAATATAAAAAAGAACAAATCCGCAAAGTTACAAGAATGTCATCTAGAAAATGCCAAACAGTGATTAAACTTTCATTTTTCTCTCTTTCTGTTAATCACCACCCACCTCTTCCTTGACTGCTCTTCATTTTTATAACTTCCTTTTCCTCTTTCATTGCCTTCTCCTCTTTTCCCAACGATAATGATTAGGTTCAAATTTTCTACTACACACTCAAAAACTCCTGTCAGCACAATCTATTATCAAGTATCTCGCTATCTTTGACACACATAGTCTCTGTTGTCATGTCTAGTACAACTTATCTTACATCATACAGTCTGAAGGAGTCCTTTCTCTACTGCCAATAATGCACTAGCACACACACACAGGCTTCCAGCACTTGCAGACACAGAGTCTATTACCATGCCTGCAGGAGGAGTGGTCACTTGTTTCCTTCCTGCTGACGGTCACTTCTGGAGTTGCTGGGCACGTGGTGGGGTGCAGAAGCAAGGTTACCGGTCAGGATGTTGATGCCACGTTGCTTCCACTCCTCATGTGCTCTTCTTCTGTAACTCTGGCCGCCAATCTACAATAGGGAAGTTCTGATAGATGGAAAAACAAAAAAGAAGGAGAAACGGATGAATGTTTGATCACAAGAGGATGTGTGACAGGTTAATTGCAAGGCTATTTCTTCTCAGACATGCTTACCACACACACTCGCACCTGCAACCTACATCTGTCTAAGCCTGCTGAACTCACTCGCTCTCTGTCTCTCACTCACATGTACACAGTCCTGTCGGCAGGGGTGCAAGGCCTGTCCTTGTGTAAAAGATCTGACAGATTGGCTGATTGGCCCGAGCGGAGATAGGCATGTGGACACAAACACAGGGACATGCACGCACAGGCCTTCATTCATTTTTCATCAGCTGGCAGGAGTCCGAGGGTGGGGGATGTATTACAATCATGTGCTTGTTTTCATACACTGGTTACATGCATCACACGCTCTCCTTGATTCATACATGTCTGCAAACCAGACGACACACCTATAAGATGCTCTTGATTGTCTTTATCTGTAAAAAGACATGGCTGCAGTGTGTCACTACATTCAGTGCAGTACGATATTTTCAACCACTTTATAAGCGGATACGATGCCAAAACTGTGTGAAAAATCACTTTGGGACTTTTGCTTTATCCTGAAGTAGTGAGTTTCAGTTCACTGCAGGGTGAACAATAAAGAGGGAGACGGGGGGAAAACTTTTAAAAAAAAGAAGAGGTTGACAAAACTCAGAAGTGGACCTAAAAATACAGTGTTTAGGGCTTGGTGAAGCAGGTTGTTATGTTGCAGAGCGCTCCTTCCAAAAACTGTGACAGTAATGATTCTTCTAACCTTATCTCTTCCTGGCTTTTAATACTTTCAGAGAAATAAAAACAGAAGCGACAGTAAAGAAATACTGAAAAGAAAAGACGTAGAGAATCTGCAGAAACTCAGAACACACAGGAACAAACAAATGACAAATGATTCAACAGCTGCTCAACAGCTGACCTTTATGATTTTCTAAGGCTTTTATAATTACTTCATGACTATAAAAAGTAAATCAAAGCGACTACTACCTTAGCTCATCTTATGGCTCCGACTAAATATCCTGTGTTTCTGTGAAAACACAGGCCAGTTTTATCAGCACGGAGCAAGCTGAGGTGAACACAACGTTCCTATTCACAAAATGAAATGTCAACAGTATCACCAGTGACAGTACACAGGCGCATCTGGCCACACTCAACCCAAAGCAATGACATTTACAGAACTGTGCATGTCTGAATGTGCTCACACAAACTGGTTTCCCAAAGCCATGCCAGACTCGGGGGTGCAAGTTCACGCCGGTGCGGGACAGTCCACATCTATTCCTTCACAACATTTTTTATATGATTACAAAAACAAAAATGCTGCTAAGAAGATCTTTAATATGACTTACACAGCAGAGATCAAACAGCACTTGAAAATAAGAAAAATAAAACAGTAAAAGAATAACTGGTTGCAGCTGCAGCGCTCGCAGTTTATCTTCAAATAAAATACTTGATTTTTTTTTTTTTTTACCAAAATGTCGACAGATGTTAGAATTAAAAAGAGAGCAATAAAGTTAAACTGACTTCTGATCTGAGGACTAAAAGTGCAGGAAATCTAAAAAGGCAGCCAACATTAACACTATAAGGGCAGAGTCTCATCGCTAGATTTAGATTTGATTGAGAAACTCAATGTGAGATATCAGATTTTGCAGTGAGATGGAAAACAATGTAGTAGGATAGAAACCAAGACAAAATGAAATCAGCCGATATTATCAGTCGATACTGACCTAATATATGAGAAATGGTATTAAGGTTTTCCTATTGCAATACGAAAGCTTGTTTGTTTTTCATTGAGATAGTGTAATAAACAAAAAATCCTTCTGGTAATTTGGAAACAGCGTCATGAAAAAGCAGGAGAGTGTCTTCATTGTTGATAATACTACTATGGAGCAGACAGGCAGACACTAAAGGCACCAAAGGGTTCTAGTTGGGTGAAGTCAGGGGCAGAGAGCATAAACACACTTGTTATTTTTCAATCCCTCCTGGCTTAGACCTGCTGGGGGATTAAACTGTGGTGATGTTGTAGCCTCTGAGAAAAGTCAGCGAGACCCACGAAGAATGAGAACAAGAGAGGAGAAAAAGAGAAAAGAGTACGAGAAGCAGTGAACGGTTTGAGAAAAATGACAGAATTGGAATTGGCCGTGTATAGGAGCATGTAGAACAGAGAGAATGGCTAAAAGGAGGAAAGTGGTAAACTATGGGACAAGTATAAAGTGGTGCAAGATGACAGGGGAATCGGATAAACAACAACTCCAGATATTGAGCTGGCCCCTCAGGCGAACAGACTCCACCAGAAGCAGCAGCTCATTTTCTCTCCAGCTCTCCCTCTCTGAGCCACTGGCCGCTGGCCTGACTATTACCTCCTCAATACACCTGGCAGCAGCAGCAGCAGCGCCTGTGTCTGCGCACTTGTGTTTTGCCAGTTAACTTACAGCCAGTGCTCCCCGCTGGAGAGAGCGAGGGGGATGAGTTTTCTTCCAACATGCCTTGGCCACTTAGGACTGTATGCACATGATAATAGTGCACACAGACAGAGGAAAATAGAATCACCCTGCCAAGAAGCATAATAACAAAGTGCCAGTCCCCATTTGATTCTCATTACCAGAACAATTCTGTAATAAACAACAACACCAATCCCCTCTCTTTTACTTCTCTCTCATGGCAGTTTGCTTCTCATTTTGCTTTAATTAAAATCAAGTGTACAGTGATGAAAACCACAGTATGATAAATATAATCTACAACTAATATTAAAGAGGACTGAAAATGCTTGAAAAAGCAATGATTCTCCCCTTTAACAACATGTGGTCTGCTGTGTGCCCAACCTCCTCTGCCTTCCTCTGGGACCCAGGGTGTCTAAGTTGACCAGGTTTTCACATGAATGGCTGTGTGCTGCCTGGACAAACTATATCCGCCTGTTTGTTTATAAACTCTCCTGTGGTGCTGGGCTCACACTGACCAATTATTACATTTTTCCTCTGCATCTACCCTCCATCTCTTTTTGTACACCCCTGCCCCCACCTGCTTCATCTTCCCTCTTATTCACACCATGCTGGTGGGTCATTAACGTGTGATTGTGTGTTACTCTCCTGAGAAGGCCGGTGAGGTGGGGGACTCACAGGGGCTTTACCTCATTAATGCTGGCTAGCAGTGGCTCATGGACATTAGCATGTGCACACACAGACATGCGTATATCTGTCAATGGCACACACACACACACACACACACACACACACACACACACACACACACACACACACACACACACACACACACACACACACACTCACAAACACACTCCTCTGAAAACTGTTCAATTACAAAAGCTAAATGCAAAATGAATGGAAAAAATAGAAACCAGGATCCAAAGAAAAATGCTCAAAGACCTTTAGAAAGTCTGGAAAACTACTGCTGAAAAAAATAGAATGAAATCTGGTTCTTTGGAAGTAAAATACAAACAGCTTTTGCACAGTACAGTACATGTAGGTCAGAAATCCAGGAAATGTAAAGTTAAAACCAATGCACTCCAAGCTTATAGACATGTCTGTTTTTCAGGAAAGCTGTTCCAGACGCAGGACCAAACCTAAACTCAGAGCCGTCTGATCACAAAGGTGTCCCCGAACCCAACCCGTCAGAGCCTGAAGGTGTTACTAAGATGGGTAAGGCTGCTTGGAGTGTTGGATCGATATAGCTTCAGCATATTCTCATTAAATACCACATTGAGCATAAAGGAGCAATTTGACATTGCTGCACTTTTTTTGAGTCAGTTTGATTTGACTGTGGTTGATGAGGTTAATCTCTGATGAAGGATAAACAAAAGTGTGTTTTATGTCGTGAAAGAGGAACGGGTCGGGTCAGGTGACTGTGTCCTGCGTTTTTTTTCCTCTCTCTCTAGCAGTGCAGAAGTCCACGCGTAAAGGGCAGGGTGTCAAAGGCACTGGAGTCTCCAAAACACCTTCTTTAACTTCAGCAGCTAAGACTCAGAAGGACAGCAGTTCACTGTCCGGCGGGCAAGAAGACAAAGAAAATAACAGCCCTCCAAAAGACGCGTGCAAAGCTAAGCTGGTGCTTGTGTCATCTGGATTGGGCTCAAATGAGCAGGTGACTATTCAAACAGTCAGTCAGTGTGTGTGTGTGTGTGTGTTTTTCCTAAACTGAATCACTTTTAGAATAAATAAACTGATATGATGCTGTTGCCAACAGATTATGGTGAAAAAGTTTGCCAAGAGAGTTGGTGCCCATGTGGTTTCCCAGGTAACACCAGAAGTGACTCATGTCATCATGCGTACAGGTAAGTACAGTCACACGCTCTCCTTTTAGAGTCAAAGGGAGCTACTGGACAAATTGGCTTAATAGGCAGCAGAGCAATTAAATCCTCATTACTTTAGTTGTTTCTAGCGCTTGTTTTTTCTTTTTTCTTTTTCTTTTTCTAAAAGAACATTTGTAATTTGAAAAGTAAATTTCCTTTCTACGTGTAGTTACAGCGTGTTTCGTGCGTCTTTTAAAGCGCTCCTCGGAGATAAGCTCTCTGTTTCTCTCCACCCCACACACTCTCTCCTCCATTTATCCGCTTGTTGCTAATTACCCTCTCTGATAGATTATTTTTAATTTCAAAGCTCGCCGTCTCCAAAGCACCATATTAACTGTCACATTTTAAGAAGCCCTTCTTTTCTTTTTCTTTTTTTTTTTGTGGCAGCGGTTTCCTGGGCAACTAAAAATAGGAATTGTAGGCCTCTTGATCTTTATGGTTAAATTTTGGGAAAGGAGCAGGAGGTCTCATATTACTGCCATTAGCAGAAAATAAGTTTAAAGTCTTTAAAATGCATTTCTCAGAAGAACTGGCAATAATGGGCATTTTTGATTCTTACCTGGAATAAAAAGTTTCTGTCTGCCTCTTTCACGGGTTTGAAAAGAGAAGAAAAAATGCAGATTGATTCCCTTTAAATCACCAGAATGAACCAGAGTTAAACATTTTTTCCTGTGCATGTATTGACTTATAAATCACCTGTTAGACCATCTGACTGCTGATCAGTCTTGGGTTACTCCTGTTGTTAGGTCTCACGATTTATGCCATTTAATAGCAATTATGTAACAGAATCCTCTACTGAGAAAAACAAAATGTGTTAAAGTCATTTTGCACATGTTAGGTTGTGCAGTGTGTGCAGTCTACTGTGAATCTACCTCTGAGTACACTGACTTTACCTCGTTCCCAGTTCTGCCTGGGAGCATCTTGTCTGGCCACTTAACCAGACTCAGCTGAACTAAAACCTAACTGTTGATGTTTTTGGAGCTGTTGTGAAGATGCACTTAGCTTGAAAGTGCTACTTCAAACTTCAAGTGAGCTCTTTGTGTGCCTGAAAGACACTTATTATCACCCAGATGCAATTTGAATTTCACTGTGATGTTGTTCTTGTCCTTTTCACTCATAAATCTGAAATATTAGAAGAAATGGCTCCTTGCAATCTCGCGAGCGGAGCCACATGGGCACTGACACTAGTTGGGAGAGCAGCTGGATTGCATCAGGCGTTATCCTTGTGGCAACAGAAGGAACAGAGGAAAGCAGAAAAATGTTAGAATTAACTGATTGCTTATTAAAAAGTATCAAAATGACTCATAACTTGAAACGCATAGTATTGTAAGTCTATTGAGTTGCAATGCAACACTGCTGCTGATGATTACATTTGCTTTGAGTTAATAAGTCTTGTGTGATTGCAACTATAGGGCATCAGTTAATCTTATTTTTTAATGAAAAAAAAATCACTATACCTTGTTTACAACATTTTACCAGGATTTTCATATTAAATTAAAATGTAATAATGATCATACTCCAAATGATAACGTATTAAAAAAAGTAATTTCTGGGAAGAGTGAGCAGAAGTTACAACCATATATTGTCCTTTGTTTTGCAACAGAAACCTTTTAGTGTTGCATCGAAGACCACAGACGGTTTTTCATCCACATTTAATAACCTTTATGTTCACTGGTCAATTTATTAGGTACAACTCGCTGGTTCTTCATTCGATCTCCTTCTGCTTGCATAACTTCCTTGACTCTTCATGGGCTAGATTGGTTGGCAGCACATGTATTATGTGAATCTCCCGTTTCATCACTTGCCATGTTGCTTTATTCGATTACAATCTAGTTACTGTTGGGGGCCTTTGGATCACAGTGAACTGCCATGTTCAAGAAACCAGTGTGAGATTATTTGAGCTTTGACACATGGCACATTATCCAGCTAGAAACAGCCATCAGAAGATGGTCAGACTGTGGTCATAAAGAAATGGACATGTCAGCAAGGCTCAGGTAGGCTGTGGTGTTCAAATGATGTTCAGTTGGTAGTAAGGAGCCAGCTGAGCTTCTAGCCCCTCGTATACCCCCATGGATCCATGCTTACCAAAGACTTGTAGGCCTTAAGAGATACTTGGTAAGGTGTATTTGTACAATCACTTCATGAAAGAGATCGGCTTTGAGTGCAAAAGCAAAATATTTGTATTAATCAGTAATAAATCAATGTAATTAAACACTACAGCTGAACCTGCAAAATGTTAAAAAAAAACAAAAAAAGGTATGTGAAAGTATGCATGCGTTCTTATTTTGCATCTCTTTTCATGTGTCTGCTCTTTTTTTTCCTCTCTGCCAGATGAACAGCTGGTATGTGAGCGCACACTGAAATACTTCCTGGGAATTGCAGGCAGGAAGTGGGTGTTGAGTTTCCTGTGTAAGTATAACTTAACTTTACTAATAAGTTAAGAATAATTAGCCTAAATTTAGAATAAAAAAACAGCATGGCATGGAAAGGCAGGCTGGAATAAAAGGGTGTTGTACACAGTAAAGTTTTTGTGTGTCAGATAATAAGCTCACCATTTTTTTTGCTCTTTTTTTTCCTCTCTGCAGGGATTTCTGAGTGCTTCAGACAAAAGAAACTGTTAGACGAGGTACGCTCGCCTGCGTGTTCGTTGAATCAGCGCAGCGGTGGCTTACAGTCACATCTGTGTTTGTCCCGATGTTGAATTAAGGCCACATGATGAATCTCTGGCTGTGGCTTGCTGTGATATACCACCATAAATTATTAGCCATCCGTTTGGTTTAGCAAGCCCTACATCTGCTTCTTTGATAGGCCAGTGTAATCCAGCCAAGCTACATTTAGTATTGGTATTTCAAGTTATTTATCCATCACTGGGGCAGTTTAAGAAAAAACAATTATGCATTATATCGTAAACACAGAAATGCACTCTTTACGATTAAAAGTTGACTGCTGTCACGTTGAAGAATGTTTAGTGTACTCATAAGAGAGCATACCTGACTCGGGGAAGAAATTAATTACTCTTAACTGACTCTGTGCTTAAATTCAGTCCTGGGATTGAATAATCACTTGGCTGATTTAAAATGAAAATTAAAAATGAATAAATAAGAGAGCTGAAAAGTTTGACGCTAACTGTAAGCTTCACGTATGCCTGATGGAGTCTTTTTGCTTTCTTCTAAAACAGAGTCCGTTTGAGGTGAGAGGGGATGTGGTGAACGGGCCTAACCACCAGGGCCCCTCAAGAGCTCGGACCACTGAAAACAGTAATGTGAGTGCTTTATAAACTGAAAGGGACTGATAAATATAATAAAAAAATAAACTGATCGTAAAGCCTCATAGATCAAGTGTGGTATGTGTTGTCAACATAGAAATAACAATGATAACTCAAGTTATTCATGTTCAGTATTTACAATTCAATACAAAAGACAACAAAATGAATATTCATACATTTGTTATACTGCAGGTTTGGTGCGTTTTTCAGGGGGTTCAGTAAGTGAGTTGTGCTCCTTTGCAGCACAGGCACCACTGTCCAGCAATCTTTGCATATTATTTGTCACTTGCTCTGTTGTTTGGAGTGTTTCCATACAATGGATGATGATCTGCTTTGAGGGACAAGCTCTTCATTTCAGCTGTGCCAGTTTTAATGGACTATTATGTATTGTAAAGCAGTCTTTTAATGTGGTGCTACTTTCTATCCAGGAAACCTTCGTCTCCAGGGAACAGCTGTGATTGGCATATGCAGGCACGTCGTCAGGCAGCGATCTGGCAGTGCTTTTATTCGATTGATGGAGCAATATCAGTCGATCGTCTTCATTTAATTGTGGAAAGCTAAAATCGTGATCAAGATTAAAATTCAATTAATTGTACAGCCCTATGCCGCATAAAATTAATATTATAGCTTTAATAACACAGACGTTTTAGCTTGAGGCTTTAAAAATACTCCTAACGAAACTTTGATAAGAGCAGTACAGCTACAAAAGGTACAGTTAAAGAGGTGCATAACAAAGATTTCTGGTAGGGTCAAGTATTTGGCTTTACATTATTGTTACCTTTGAGGAGAAATGGGATTGATGAATTGCACAATAGCTTTTTAATATGTGTGTTTGAATGTTAACAACACAGCCTTATAGCTCCACTGGATTTTTTAGTTGTAGATTGTTTGTTGGATGATCACTATATCATTTTACCTGTATAATTATTATATTGGATATTATAATTTGCACGCTCACTGAAACAACTTCAATTCAGATTGAGTTGTATAGCACAAAATTACATTAGCAGTCACCTCAAGTCGCTTTATATTGTAGGGTAAAGAACTTACAAGAATTCCCTGTGAGCAAACACTTGGCAACAGTGGGAAGAAAAAACTCCCTTTTAACAGGAAAAAATTGCCAGCTGAACCAGGCTCAGGGAGGGGCAGCCATCGGCCAATGACGCAGTTGCAGTGAGGGAGACACAGTATGTCAAGAACCAGAGATTGAATTGGTATTTCTGAGTGAAGAAGAAGAAACAGTGCATCATATAAGAAGTCCCCCAGCAGCTTAGACGTACTGCAGCATAACTAAGGGTCACCTGATCCAGCACTAACTGTAATCTTTATTAAAAATCCAAACTTTAAGGCTAATCTTAAAAGTGGAGAGACTATCTGTCTCCCAAATCCAAACTGGGAGCTGGTTCTATAGAAGAGGGACCTGAAACCTGAAAGCTCTGCCTCTCATTCCACTTTTTAATATCCTAGAACCCACAAGTAAACCAGCAGTCTGAGAGCGAAGTGCTGTCTCGGGGTAATAAAGTACTAAAGACCTTTTACGTGTTTTTCAGCATCACACTGGGACAGGATATTTTTAATGTTTGCGTGGATGCAAGAAACCAGTCCTACATGTCTGTTAAATATGCACACTGAAGGAGATATCAATGTTAAAAATGACTCAGAGATTCCTCACCATGTTACGAGAGGCCAAGGTAATGCCATCTAGAAAATGTATCTGGCTAGATACCATATTTCTTCGATTTTTAGGGACGATGTACAGTAACCTCAGTTTTAGCTGAATTTGAAAGCACAAAATTAGAGGTCATCCAGGTTTTTATGTCTTTAAGGCACACTGCAGTCTTAACTAATTGTAGTGTGTTACCTGGCTTCATGGATAAATAAAACTGGGTATCATCTACATAGCAATGAAAATCTGCCTTGTAATATACTGCCTAACTATATAAATGCACTTTTTCCCTTCATGGACTTTTTTTTTTTTCATTGCCACACACCACAGGATTCATGGTTCTGCCACATTTATGTTGCTCCTCCTTAAATTTGCCTTTACAATACACAAAGCTTCATTAGTTATATATCCATGAAGCCGCATTTCTATTCCTGACCATATGGTCACTCTTCATCTCTTCAGTTCATTGGCCCACCAATGCCTTTCCATTCTATCAGTCTGTTGTACTGTAGCTTATAGAGATTTTGGAGCATGTTGACTGGATGAAGCAAATTTGTTTGAGAACACAACAATTATTCAGGAAAACAACGCAAAAATGGCAAATCAGTGCATTAACTGCTGCCGTTATCGGCAGTTACCACTGCCCTCGTCTTTTTGTAAAAGCACAGTGTTAGTCCACAAAGAATAGTCTGTGATTCAGAGAGGAAAATCAAATAAAATGTCCCAATTACAAGCAGCACTTGAACTTGTTTCCTCGTGTTGCACCAGCCTCTTAGCTCAGACCCTGTTGTGAGAAGCTAATTGTAATTTTCCCCTTGGTGTAAGGCCAGCAGAACCACTACTGTTGCCACTGAGGGGGAAAATTAGAAATGGCTAGATGTCATGTTGGCCGTATCACTGCCTTTGAAGAACCTCTGCTAATTGAATTAGCTAGTAATTTCAGGCTTATTTAAGTGGCTTGTGCGCCGTGCCGGCAATTTGATGGAGCCAGGCAGATTGTCCTGTTCATATTCACTTTTTGTCACCTGCACTTGTGTGACAAACGGACTAACAGATGAAATGGAGAGTCGGGGAGTCTGTCACCAGAACGCTGTGGAAATCAGTCAAAGAAACTATATGAGTGTGTGTGTCTATGTGTGCTTGTTATCACACTCTAATACCTCCTGAAGGACATTAGCTGTTGTCTAAATTAAAAATCTGTAACAGAAACACTTTTTCATCTCACCGAGCACCTCTGGCTAATGATGATTGTGGACGTACAGGGAAGCGTGAGAAATTAGTATTTCTCTCCCCTGTCGCTCGGACATTTATCTTTCAAACACTTCCATCCTGCCACACGCTGTAGATGAGGCTGTGCCACGAGTTTCCTTCCAGTGGTTATCATGGTTCAAGGAAACAAGTTTACATTCCCATTTCAACCAAGCCTATTGACCCTGAGTGTGATAAAACAGTGTGTCCCTGGTGTCGGGCCTCTCGTTTTTCTTGGCCTGCTTTAAGTGTGATATTACCTCGGTGAAGGTAGCTTTATTTGCCCTGTTCTCTTTTACTCATCACTTCATTTACTGTATTACAGTGAGGGCAAAAAAATCAACGAGGTCTCAAGGCTTTATTTTACACAGTAAGTGAGGAATAGATGTTGTAAATTGCAGGATATGCTTGGAGAGGTGTTTCAGCTCTACCACTGTAACCCTTTACACAGGTGAAGAGTTCAGAAACACACTCAGCTGTAATGGTAATAGCAGTGTTGGCTGCTCTCATCCAATGTTGTTGAGCATTGTTCGAAGGTTAAATCCACTGAATAAATGTCCTCTTTACTTGCTTTGCTCTACATATTTTTGAAAACATTTTACAGCAGGTTTTTTTATTCTTACTTGAAGTCTTCCTTTTGTCTTCAGCTGCTCATGAAGGGCTTCAGCATCTGCTTCCAGGGGCCTTTTACAGACATGACTACAGGTAAGAAACACGATGCAACATGAGATCCCTAGAAAGAATGTTTTCTATGCATTGCATTGAAGTTAGGGCTAAAATGGAACATGCAAACCAGACGTTGTTATTATATTTATCTCTAACCCTGTTAGAGAGGCTCCAGAGTGGCCAAAAATTATAGTACTGTGCAAAAGTGTCAAACCACCCCTCATTACTTTTTATTTTGCTGCCAAAGAGCACGGTGGAGGCTTGGCCATGGTTTGGGGCCAGTGGTGTTGAAAATCTTGTCAAAACTGGTAGAGTTACATATTCCATCAGATTTTGATCCGTCATGCAATACCATCTGGAAAACATCTGACTTCATTTTTCAGTATGACGATGATCCTAAAAACACTGCCAATGCAGTAAAAACATACCTGGATAGAAAAAAACACACAATTGAACACTATGACTCGTGGATTTGACGTGCTTTGCAGAGATGTTCAATTTTTCATTGTGCAATAAACCAGCATTTTTTTTTTGTTTTGCACATTAAAATTTATGCAAACTTTAACTTTATTGACATCTCCACTTTTCTATTTTCTGTTTCCGGTTGATTCAGGAACAAAGCTCTAAAACACCACAGGGCATGCAACACCCACATGGTGTCTGAAATTACTGGCTGCAAAAACAAAGAATTTAAAACTTTTTTTTTTTTTTCTTTTTTTTTATCGTTGACTGAAAACCTCAGGTGGTGTTTTAGTGCATTGTTTCCATCTTGCTGTTTGCACTGTTGTTTTCTCAATCAAGAAATGTTCTCAACCACCCTTATTCCATCTTATCGATGCCTCCGTCCTGCAAGACTCTTGATAGACACGCAGGAGAAAGAAGACAATAAGGAGAGGGACAGTTAAAGTAGCTCACACAGCTTTTGACTGACACTGAGAATAGCTTGAAACCTGTGCTGTTTTTAACCTCTGTCATTTCAGCACTGGAGAACAATGACAAGTGATTCCAGCGTGTGGGTGGGTTGAATGCGTACTTAGGAGTCGTGTGAGATGTTTTTGGTGTGGTTTTGTCACATTGCACAGCAGTTGCTATGGAGTCTGGAAATTATTTCTGAACAGAAAGTGGAAATGAGCTTTCAACCATGGACAAAGGCATCTGCAAGACTCCTTTTCCAGAATGGTTTTGCAGTTTCTGTAAGAGGTTTGTAACTTTGGTGCCGAAGGATTTAAACCGTTTATGACCTCCCGACACAAAGTTATAAGCAGTTTGGTTGCCCTTCATACAACATAATTCTTTGCTCTTCCCTTTCAACATGGTTGGATGGAGAGAGAGAGAGATCATGGTTGAAGGTCTCAGGGGGGTCCTCATTGCTTAAAACCCCTGAAGGCAGCATTCTTCAGTTTCCTTCTTCCTGGGGCTCTAAAAGCGCTCTTGCCGCATCCTCCCCACTGCTTGCTGGATCGATGAAGCTTTGCTAATGGGTTGACATCTGCTGGCTAGCGTGAGTCGTTTAAAAGACTTTCTTTTTTTTTTTTTAACATGGCACAAACATGGAGCTGGAGCCTGTTTTCTTCTGGGATTTCATACATTATTTAACCACTCTGGTTGATACATATTGATGTTATCTAGAGCCCGCAGAAGACGCTCATCAGTGTTTTCCTGACATGAATGAACGTACCCAGGAAGAGAAGCTGTTGATTTATCTTTTTGATGGCACTTGTGGTATTTCCTGAGTTGATGGAATATAAACACAGTTTTCTGAATGAAGTTAAATGTGTGTTGACCGAGTGAACTGCACAAATTGCTCAGGAGCAGCTAGTGAACCGCTGACCTGTATTTGTCCATCTGATCAAAGTAAAGCTAAGCTTGAAATGGGTCTGCTGTGTGTCCCCTTATAGTTAAAGGCAGTAAAAGCAGATCTTTTTATTTTTGTGTAACTGCTGATCATCTTTCATTTTCCTGAAATACAGACATTTTTGTGTGTTTCCGCTAGATGAAATGGAGTGGATGGTGGAGCTCTGTGGAGCTGATGTAGTGAAAGATCCACTTCTACTCGATGGTAAACAGGTAAGAGTGTCTAGCTTATCCCACTTGAAAAAAAATAATGAACTCCACAAAGATCCACTGCTGTTCTACATTCATGCTTTTCTCTCTTATTTCAAAATGTATCTTAAGATTGATTTAAAACCAGGTCTAGGATGACTCTTAAGAAAATAAAAGATATATTTTTTGTTTTTTTGGGGGGGGTTTTGTGCTCATTTCTCAATTCAGTTCAAGGCGCAACGACAGTTGCCTTAAGATACTATATACTGTAAGGTAAAGATGCTACAATAATAGAAAACTCCAACGACCCCCTATGAGCAAGCACTTGGCAAAAGTGGGAAGGAAAAACTCCCTTTTAACAGGAAGAAACCTCCAACAGAACCAGGCTCAGGAAAGGGGCAGCCATCTGCCAAGACTGGGGTGGGGTGAGGGGAGGGAGAAGGGACAAAATTCCTGTATATGAAATTTTAGCTTTAATGCTTGTGTTTCACTTCCGATCCCCGTGCTGCGCTCCATTACTGGTACAAGTCAGGCAGCATTCAGCGAAGTGGATGCCTCCCAAAGCAACTCTTTGTCTCACAAAGCTGCATTAGTGCCTCTTATTTGTCTCCTGGGTTTAATTTCATTTTTGAAAATGACACATTAATGCTGAATTGTTCAGCAGAAGTGACACTAATTATGGTTAAAAAGGCAACATTTATTACTACTGACAGTCAGAGATGCAGTAATCACAGTTACTGCTTAATCAGCCGTGAGTCATTTAGAAAGTTTCAGACAAGATCGATAGACAGGCAAGGATAAAAATACTGCGCTTTTCCATTTTGACTGATTGTAAGTACTAAACTGTTTGTTCTATTTGTGCTTCGTTTTATGATGAGAAATGGTTATTTTTTTCTACTCCTTTTGTTCCGCAGAAGTCCCGGCAGCTCGTCATTGTACAGCCTAAACCAGAGTCGTCATCTTCAACTTACAGCAGTGAGTCTTGGCTGAAAATAAAATTTCATTTTCACCTTTTTATTTATTTATTTATTTTTAATTTCTGATCACAAACAGGCTGATAACCCACTTTATTTTTAACCTAATTGGCTTCTCTCTGTCTCTCTCACAAGCACATAGTACTAATACATGCTTCCACACGCAGAGCTCATGAAGACAGAGGATTAGACTGACCCCCCCCCGTAGCAGGGGTTACATATTCATGCACAGCCTCACCGAGGGGTTCGGGCTACCACAGAGACAGACAAGAATTGTGTGTGACACACGGTGTACCAATATAGTTTCGTGTTATTACATAAGATGAGATTTCATAAGTCTTGATATGATGCAGCAAAGACGTGACACCAAGTGATAACACATTTTGTAGGCAAATAATGGATGGAAAAGATTTCCACGTTACAAAATGAGTTTGTGCCAAGGAGTCAGTGGTTTTTAAAAAAAATATTACACACATACATTTATGAAAAGTAAAAGAGATAAACACTTTTCTTAATGAAAAAAACAAAACCTTAAAACTAGAGAAGAATTTTGAATTAATCATTATTATTACAAATGTTTATTTATTGATTTATTGAAAGTTGGCTTTTCTCTGTAGCTAGTATTTAACATTCCACTTAATTTAGCTGATGATTTAGTCTCTCTGCAGTGTATTACAACAGTGCGTAAAGAACTTGTTGGGTTTGAAATGGTTGTGAAAATCAGAAATTCACAATAGCTCCTTATATTCACAGTCCACCTGTGGAACCTCGTAGATTTGAAGCAGAAATTAGTGACAAATAGTGACGTCGTTGCAGCAAGACGACGATTTAATTGCTAAATATATAATCATAAGACAAACAGATGACAACCAGTGGAACTGAGTCCCAATCCCAGACATATCACAGATGAGTTTGGTTCATCAGCGTGAATTGACTCTGATTGATTAAAACATGATGGCAGTCTAGCTGCATTTTTATTTTTTTAATTTTTTTAAATGAAATAGCGATTGTTTGCAAACCTTCACCAATCTGTCCGGAGTTGTAGGAGACAGAGACTACCTTGCACCAAGCGACCTATATAATTGCCTCATGATTGAAAACGGTCAACCAGTTGGTTGCCACTACTTGAAATTGACTGCGATGTAAAAAATAAAAGTGTAATGCAGTCATTTGGGAACCAGTGACAGAGTTACAGTAGATTATACTAGTGAGCTTTGGTTTGTTTCAAAATAAAAGTATTTTATTCAATTAACTGAACATTAACTAAAGATTTGATCTGATTATAGAGACGCAACAGGGCGATGATTTCTAGTTAGCCAAGTGCTAGCCAGTACACACATGAATATAGTACCCTAATGCGGACCCATCAGTGATACATTGCTTGTTGCACTGTTAGTCTCTCACACTGTTCCAGCCTTAAGAATTGTCATGCCCTGCTGAAAGGCTTAGTTTTGGGGAATTTTTGCATCTTTTAATAACTTTTTTTGTTTACCCACATGGTGGTGGATCCCATCTTACTGCATGGTTGCCATCCCCAACATATCTTCATTTTATCGGCGATGCTATCCTGATCCAGTCTTCCAAGGAAAATTTGAATTTAAATAAGTTTATTACATTGGCAACTGGGTATGAGATTATCTAAGGGTGAGGTTTTGTATCTAAACTGACTGTAATGAACAAATATTCCCCACAAGGACAGACATCTGGGGCTGCTGTGCATGTCAGTGCACCTGTCTGTCCATCAGTGCGTGGTTTCGAATGCATTTTTCCCGTAAGGACCAATTGGAGAGCGACAGAACGGTGAAAATGGCAGATGCTGCCAACCAAAATGAGACAGGTCCCCAACAAGAGCGAGGAGAGTGACTTTTCAGGGAAGCATGTGTGAAGGGAGTTGAGCAGCAGAGAAATGGCCAAGAGTAAATGTCAGATTGCAGCGTGGGGAATGTCAAAACAAGTTGGCCACAGAACAGAGGGGCTGCCGTTGCATGAGGAGAGCTGACAGTTTGAAAGAGAAGGGGAGCAAGTAACACCCCTTCTCCCTCTTCATGGCATCCTAATTTGCACTGCTACATATTTAATGTAGCTTTTTCTCTTCCATGTCCTCTGGCACCTATAGAGCAGGTAATCGAGCAGTTCCTCCACTCTTCCCCCGCTTTGTATCGTCCTCTATTCTCTGTTTGGGCACCACTGAATGAAATCATAGCCTTTCTCAGTCCCCCATCCTCTATAATTCATGGGTGTAAAGGCAGCATTTATAGACATGTGTTATAAAAGACCTTAGCTGGGGGTGTAAGTACAGAACATTGACTTAAGGACCGTTATGTTGTTTTGTCAGATTTCTGAGAATCGGGATGGGGACTCTGGAGGGGGGGGTGGTAATTTAAGGGATTTTGAATGCAGGAGGGTTGTTGGTCCAAGGTGGGTTAGTGCGAGATTTTCAGTAACTTCTGCCATTTCTAGGAATTACAGACAATGGTTAGAATAAACAGAAAATGTCCAGTCTTTTGGAAAAAGACTGGTTTCTTGAACATTAGTTCACTGTATTCAGATGACCACAGTCACCAGATCTCAGTCTGAAGGAGCACCATTGGAATCTGGGGGAATGGGAAATTCACATCACGGATTCAAGATTTTTTATTTGTCACGTGCATAGTTATACAAGTACAGCACGCAGTGAAATGTGACCTGGTACGCTTCTCGACTGTGCAAAAAGAGAGAGAACATTATATACAGTGAGTGATTATATACAAAGAGGACATTATGTGCAGCAAGGGGGTGAGTTATATACATTATTAAAATAAAATAAAACAATCTGGAAATTCTGTACATTGTGTGAGTGGGGTGTTAAAGTGACTTGTGCCATAGTGAATATGAGAATGGTAGCAATGAGTCCTGTCTCAGTCACTTATGGATGATGGGGGCGGCATGTCCTGATTTAACACACGGATGGCCTGAGGATGGAAGCTCCTCTTGAACCTCTGTTTTTGCTCAGATGGTGCAGAACCTTCTGCCTGATTGCAGAAGTTGGAACAGTTTGTTGCTGGGATTGGATGGGTCCTTCCATATCTGAGCTGCTCTGGACCATCATCTCCTGGTGTAAATGTCCTGTAGGAAGGGGAGAGCAGCCCAGCAGCAGCGTTCTGCTGCTGCACGGATCACTCTCTGAAGAGCTTTTCGGTCCTGGACACAGCTATTCTCATACCTGGATGCGATGTTCTGTGTGAGAATGCTCTCCACAGCGCCTGTATAGAAAGTCCTGAGGACCACTGGAGAGACCCCGAACTTCCTCAGTTGTCAGAGTTGATACAGGCACTGCCTAGCCTCTTTGGACTGGACCTGAATGTGGGCAGACCATGTCAGGTCTGAGGAGATGTGGACACCGAGATACTTGAGGGTGTGGAGCTCCATTGATGACAATGGGCTTGTAGTCTGTGTGCTGACTCCTTCTGAAGTCCACCACCAGCTCCTTGGTCTTGCTGACATTCAGCTGGAGGTGGTTGTCCTGGCACCACAATGCCAGATTCTTCACCTCGTCCATGTAGGCTTTCTCTTCATTGTTGGAGATGGTGCCCAACACCACTGTGTCGTCAGCAAACTTCACAATTGTATTTGAGCCATGGGTAGCCACACAGTCTGAAGTATAGAGGGAGTAGAGCAGTGGCGAGAGTACACACCCCTGTGGCGCTCCAGTGTTGATGGTGATGCTGTCGGAGATGCACCTACCCACCCTCACCACCTGAGTTCTGCCAGTGAGGAAGTCCAACACCCATGCACACAGACGGCTGTTGAGACCTAGATCCCTCAGCTTTGTGAACAGTCTACCGAGCACTATTGTGTTGAATGCTGAACTGTAATCAACAAACAGCAATCTCACATAGTTACCCTGTTTCTTGTCCACGTGGCTAAGGGTGGTGTGCAGGACATGGCCGATGGCGTCCTCATGTGCAGCTCATAAATCTGGAGCAACTGTGTGATGCTATCATGTCAATTTGGACCAATATTTCTGAGGAATGTTTCCAGCTTCTTGTTGAATCTGTGCTATGATGAATTTAGGTAAACTTTTAAGTAAAAGTGGGTCTAACTCAGTACTAGCAAGATGTATCTAATAAAGTGGTCAGTAAGTGTATGTTTTCATTAGAAGACTACAGCTGTTGTGGTTTGTGTGCTGGAGCCCAACCCCTTACATATTTTGGATACCCTGAGTAGAGCTCTATTATGGTTCAAAAACAATTAAAAACTTGAGCTACACACAGATAAGTGCATCATCATCCCCTCATAAATGCTTAACAATTATTCCCCAGCTGAAAATAGTCCCAGATAAATGCAGTGTCATTTTTCCTAATAGTGAATGTGGCATCTTTCAACAAATTAAATTATTTATTCATGTTTGATTTTCATTATTTTTTTTCTAGATCCATATTTTCAGTAGTTGCAGTTGGTTTGGGACTTAGCCACTGAAAGGCTAGGGTAGTCAGAAAGGACTGAGAGCTGGACTATTAAACTGCAGGAAGATCTTTTCATGGCATTTGCTGAAAATGGAGAACAATGCAGAGTAATACAAGCCTCATGCATTAAAATATGAATACTGAGTCTCCATCAACTGTTAGCTGTTACTGTTATTAGAGTATTAACCATACAGATGTAAAAGTTGGAGACATTATAAGCCCTCAAAGGCTTTTTGTTGGAATTTCACCTGCTCTAACCCTACACCTACACCACACTCATGTCCCGTTTCATATCATGCGTGTTCACACTTTCAATACTTTATCTTTAGAAGGCATTAACGTCTGTCCTCTTTACAGGTCTTTCCAAACAAGCTACTGTTGTAACCCGTGGTTGGTTGTTGGATACAGTTGCAACCTACACCCTTCAAAATTACTGCAGCTACAGAACATGACCCAAGGAACCCAGGGATCTAACCACAGCTACACAATGACCTCTTATGGGAAATTTTACTGTTCTTTTTTTTTCTTTTTCTTTTTTTTAATATCCACCTGTTATACATATTTCTGTGTGTCTCGTTATATGATGTATATAAAGTACTCAACTAAAGATCCCTGAATTGAGTTTTTCTTCTGTTTTTAAAGCACAAATGTCAGTGCTGTCTACAAGGACTATACAATGCCAGTTCAGGTTTCCTGAACATGGTTTGCAAACGGCAACATGTTCTGCATTATTGAACAGCCACTGTGTGGGAATAAAATGGCACAAAAGATTTACTGTACCGGGTCGGATAAGGGCAGGAAATATTTCCATTTTTCTTTTTAAATCTTATCAACAGTCTAAAATATTTAGTTTGCTGCTCCAAAATGGTACTAACATAAAAAAAGACTAAAGTTCTAATATTTGCCACAATACCGTAATCTGAAAAAGCACTTATAGAAAATAGATGCCTGTTTTTGCGTAACTGAGTTTCACTCCTGTAGTGTCAGCGTTTTGTGAAGGAATATAGACGCCCCAACTTGGCTTGTTAGCTTTAAGGATTCAAATGGACAAATTAAATTGTATTGCTTGTAAAAAAGTATAAACCAAACATTTTACAGTTGACTTCATGAGTCAAGTCGAAGTCAGCTTTATTGTCAAAGACCATATGTACAGTCATACACGGGAATTTGAAATTGAAATCCTCCCCTGGCACTCAGTGTGCACTAAAACAATATAAAGAAAAATAAAATACGTCTTATGTACAATACTATACAATTATATAAACAGCAGTGTCCAACGCAATCATGGTGATTGTGGGCAAGTTCGTGTGCAAGTGGGGGTAGGGCAGTCAGTGAAAAGGCAATGGTGGCGGTTCACTTGTTTGGGGGGTTCAGAGGGAAGAGGTGATGCAGGTCTGGAGTTCGTGTGTGTGAGAGCAGGGAGTGAATTCAGCATCCTGACAGCCTGATGGACGAAGCTGTCTCTCAGTCTGCTGGTTCTAGCCCGGAGGCTCTTCAGTCTCCCCCCTGATGGCAGCAAACGGAAAAAGCTGTTGGACGGATGAGTGGAGTCACCTGTGATGCAGAGGGCTTTCCGGATGAGGCGGGTGCAGTAGATGTCCTGGAGGGAGGGAAGAGAAGCACCCACGGTCCTCTCTGCTGCTCTCTCACTACCCGTTGTAACTTTTTCTGGCAGGACCCTGTGCAGGAGCCATACCACACAGTGTTGTAGCTGATGAGGATGCTCTCAACGGTGCCTTTGTAGAAAGTGCTCATAATGGGGGTTGAGGGTCTCGCTATCCTCAGTTTGCACAGGAAGTAGAGTCGCTGTTGGGCTTTACTGACCAGTGATGCTTTGTTTTTTGACCAGGAGAGATCTTCTGAGATGTGCGCACCCAGGAACTTGGTGCTGCTTACCCTCTCCACAGCAGCACCATTGATGATAGTGGGGTGTGAGTTCTCCTGAAGTCTATGATGATCTCCTTAGTCTTCTCCACATTCAGGGACAGGTTGTTGCAGATGGTTAACGTCACTCCTGTAGTAGGTCTCATCGTTGTTGCTGATGTGACCTACCACAGTTGTGTCATCTGCAAACTGGATGAAAAGGTTGGAGCTGTGTGATGGAGTGCAGTCGTGGGTCAGCAGAGTGAAGAGAAGGGGGCTCAACACACATCCTTGGGGAACCCCTGTGTTCAGTGTTCTTGTGCGGGAGGTGTTGCTGCCTGTACTGTCTGCTGTCTTCCTGTCAGGAAATCCAGCAGCTAGTTACACAGCGAGGTGCTGATCGCCAGCACATCCAGTTTGTGACTCAGTTGCTGGGGAATGATCATGTTGAATGCTGAACTGAAGTCTAAGAACAGCATTCTAACATATGAGTCTCTAGTGTCCAGATGTGTGAGGGCTGAGTGAAGGGCAGTTGAAATTGCATCATCGGTCGAGCGGTTTGACCGGTATGCAAACTGAAATGAATCCTGGTTGGGGGGAGGAGATGTCTTGATTTGATGCATGACTAACCGTTCAAAGCACTTCATAATGATGGAGAGTCTACTTTCTTCTCGATTCCTTTTTTCTTACTTTTGTTTTGATTTGGCCTCTGGATACCACCACTGTAGGTTTTGAAAAACTTTAAAAAGAGGTTTAAAAAAAAATGGTGTTTTTATACTTAGTACTCCATTTTTCGAGGATTTTTAATTGGACGGACAAGCAGTTTATGGACTGGTGAGGCCTGTTCCCTTGTTACTTCATCAAAAAATTAAGCATACAGAATATCTGAAGTTGTTGCACTTTGAACTATGTAATTTTTAAAAACTTTTCACTGTAATTTTACACAGAAAGCCCAGAGAAATGTCACTACAAATGATTGATAATGGATTGCATTTCTATAGCACTTTTTCCGAGACCCTCAAAGCACTTTACAATTCCACTATTCATTCACTCTCACATTCACACACTGGTGGAGGCAAGCTACAGTTGTAGCCACAGCTGCCCTGGGGCAGACTGACATATCGCGCCATCGGCCCCTCTGGCCATCACCAGGAGGCAGTAGGTGAAGTGTCTTGCCCAAGGACACAACGACCGAGACTGTCCAAGGTGGGGCTCGAACTGGCAACCTTCCGATTACAAG